>CM059431.1:97609844-97856779 GCA_030390025.1 Squalus acanthias
CTCCCCAGCCCATTCCTCCCCCACCCCCTCCCCCAGCCCATCCTCCCCCACCCACCTCAACCCTCCCCCACTCCCCTGCCCCTGCCCATCCCTCCCCCACCTCCTCCCCCAGCCCATCCCTCACCCACCCCTCCCCCAGCCCATCCCTCACCCCCCCCTCCCAGCCCATCCCTCCCCCAGCACCAACCCATCCCTCCCCCTCCCTCACCCCCACCTCCACCCCCAGCATCACACCGTCCTTCCCCCACCCCCAGTGCCTCTGGTGGAGCCCACCTCATTCCCAGCACTCGCTGTCTGAGAGAAGCCCTGTCTGCTTTTACTGACAAAGGATGCATTACTTTTAACCCACTTGGTTTAGACAAATGTTTTTTTTCTGGTTTATGCAAACATTCTGGACAAACCACGTCCTCTGTAACTGGAGTACGCTGAAACTCAGGAACAGTCGGGTCGACAAAGCGAGCTTTCTGCCTGCACCCAGGCTGTTTGTAACTCGTGGCAAGGGGGACATCAGCACCATCTACTGGTTAAAGGATTGAAGCTGGTCAGGAACCACTGTACACCACACCAGGAGACACAGATCTATGAATTAAGTGCTCCCGGTGGGAATTCTCACAAGAGCAGGAGGTCCCACCTGCAGTATGCAGTGCTTGCCGTCCATTCCATAGCAGCAGGTCATAATCTCTGGATTATTACCGGAGCCACGAGCAAATTGGCATAGGGTCAATAGGATCAGGGAGATGAATGCGTGGCTCAAAGATTGGTGTGGGAGAAGTGGGTTTCGATTCGTGGGGCACTGGCACCAGTACTGGGGAAAGAGAGAGCTGTTCCGTTGGGACGGACTACACCTGAACCAGGCTGGGACCAGAGTTCTAGCGAATCGAATAACTAGGGAGGTAGATAGGGCTTTAAACTAAATAAGGTGGTGGGGGGGGGGGGGGGGGGGGGCGGGGGGCGGGGGGGGGGGCGGTCCCAGTGGAGAGAAACCTAGAATGCTAAAGAGAAAAGACAAGGAAGCAGTGCAGGAAAGTGATGGGGTAAGGATAACCAGATTGTGTCAGGAAGGGACAGAGCGTACAAACAAAGGAGTGCACTAACAAATAGGGTCCGGGTAAGAAAAAATGGTAAGACAAATAGAGCCATAGTACAAAAAAATGTTAAGATGTCTAAAAATGTTAAAAAGACAAATCTAAAGGCACTGTATCTGAATGCACGAAGCATTCATAATAAGGTAGATGAATTAACAGCGCAAATAGATGTAAATGGATACGATATAATTGCGATTACAGAGACATGGCTGCAGGGTGACCAAGGCTGGGAGCTGAATATCCAAGGATATTCGATATTTAGGAAGGACAGGCAAAAAGGAAAAGGAGGTGGGGTGGCGTTGTTAGTAAAGGATGAAATCAAAGCAATAGTGAGAAAGGATATTGGCTCAGAAAATCAAGATGTAGAATCAGTCTGGGTGGAGCTAAGAAGCACCAAGGGGCAGAAAACATTGGTGGGAGTTGTCTATAGGCCTCCAAACAGTACTGGTAATGTAGGGGACGGCATCAAACAGGAAATTAGAGATGCATGTAACAAGGGTACTACAGTAATCATGGGTGATTTTAATCTACATATAGACTGGCCAAACCAAATTAGTAATAATACTGTGGAGGATGAATTCCTGGAGTGTGTACGAGATGGTTTTTTAGACCAGTACATTGAGTCGCCAACTAGGGAACAGGCTATCCTAGATTGGGTATTGTACAATGAGAAGGGGTTAATTAATAATCTTGTTGTGCGGGCTCCTTTAGCGAAGAGTGACCACACATGATAGAATTCTTCATTAAGATGGAAAGTGAAGAAGTCCAATCCGAAACTAGGGTCCTAAATCTAAACAAAGGAAACTACGATGGTATGAGGAGTGAGTTGGCTATGATAGATTGGGGAGCTTCATTAAAAGGCATGACAGTGGATAGACAATGGCTAACATTTAAGGAATGAATGCATGAATTGCAACAGTTATACATTCCTTTCTGGCGCAAAAACACAAAAGGAAAAGCGGCCCAACCATGGCTAACAAAAGAAATTAAGGATAGTATTAGATCCAAAGAGGAGTCATAAAGTTGCCAGAATAAGTAGCAAGCCTAAGGATTGGGAGCAGTTTAGAGTTCAGCAAAAAAGGACCAAGAGATTGATTAAGAGGGGAAAAATAGAGTATGAGTGTAAACTTGCAAGGAACATAAAAGCGGACTGTAAAAGCTTCTACAAGTATGTAATAAGAAAAAGATTAGTGAAGACAAATGTAGGTCCCTTACAGTCAGAAACTGGAGAATTTATAATGAGGAACAAGGAAATGGCTGAGCAATTAAACAAATACTTTGGTTCTGTCTTCACGGGAGAGGACACAAATAACTTCCCAGAAATACTAGGGAACCAAGGGTCTAGTGAGAAGGAGGAATTAAAGGAAATTAGTATTCGTAAAAAAATAGTGCTGGAGAAATTAATAGGACTGAAAGCCGATAAATCCCCAGGGCCTGATAATCTGCATCCCAGAGTACTAAAAGAGGTAGCCATGGAAATAGTGGATGCATTGGTTGTCATCTTCCAAAATTCTATAGATTATGGAACAGTTCCTGCAGATTGGAGGGTGGCAAATGTAACCCCACTATTTAAAAAAGGAGGGAGAGAGAAAACAGGGAACTACAGACCGGTTAGCCTAACATCAGTAGTAGGGGAAATGCTAGAGTCTATTATAAAGGATGTGATAACAGGACACTTAGAAAATATCAACGGGATTAGACAAAGTCAACATGGATTTATGAAAGGGAAATTGTGTTTGACAAACCTACTGGAGTTTTTTGAGGATGTAACTGGTAGAATAGATAAGGGAGAAGCAGTGGATGTGGTGTATTTGGATTTTCAGAAGGCCTTTGATAAAGTCCCACATAAGAGGTTAATGTGCAAAATTAAAGTACATGGGATTGGGGGTAATATACTGTCATGGATTGAAAATTGGTTAACAGACAGGAAACAGAATAGGAATAAATGGGTCTTTTTCGGGGTGGCAGGCGGTGACTAGTGGGGTACTGCAGGGATCAGTGCTTGAGCCCCAGCTATTCACAATATATATCAATGATTTGGATGAGGGAACCAAACGTAATATTTCCAAGTTTGCTGACGACACGAAACTAGGTGGGATTGTGAGTTGTGAGAAGGATACAAAGAGGCTTCAAGGCGATTTAGACAAGTTGAGTGAGTGGGCAAATACATGTGAAGTTATCCACTTCGGTAGGAAAAACAGAAAGGCAGAGTATTATTTAAATAGTGATAGATTGGGAAATGTTGATGTGCAGAGGGACCTGGGTGTCCTTGTACACCAGTCACTGAAAGCAAACATACAGGTGCAGCAAGCAGTTAGGAAGGCAAATGGTATGTTCGGCCTTCATTGCAAGAGGATTTGAATACAGGAGCAAGGATGTCTTACTACAGTTATATACTTCACCTGACGAAGGAGCAGTGCTCCGAAAGCTTCTGATTTCAACTAAAGCTGTTGGACTATAACCTGGTGTTGTGCGACTTCTTACAGTTATACAGGGCCTTGGTGAGACCACACCTGGAGTACTGTGTGCAGTTTTAGTCTCCTTACCTAAGAAAGGATATACTTGCCATAGAGGGAGCGCAGCTAAGGTTCACCAGACTGATTCCTGGGATGGCAGGACTGTCGTATGAGGAGAGATTGGGTCGACTAGGCCTGTATTCACTAGAGTTTAGAAGAATGAGAGGGGATCTCATTGAAACGTATAAAATTCTGACAGGGCTAGACAGACTGGATGCAGGGAGGATGTTTCCTCTGGCTGGGGGGTGTCTAGAACGAGGGATCACAGTCTCAGGATACGGGGTAGGACATTTAGGACTGAGATGAGGAGAAATTTCTTCACTCAGAGGGTGGTGAACCTGTGGAATTCTCTACCACAGAAGGCTGTGGAGGCCAAGTCACTGAATATATTTAAGAAGGAGATAGATAGATTTCTAGACAGAAAAGGCATCAAGGGGTATGGGGAGAGAGCGGGAATATGGTATTGAGATAGAAGATCAGCCATGATCATGTTGAATGGTGGAGCAGGCTCGAAGGGCCGAATGGCCTACTCCTGCTCCTATTTTTCTATGTTTCTTATTTCTATGTTAGCAGCAGGAGGAGGGCTGGAGCAACACGGAGGAGAGTGAGAGGGAATGAAGGGGAGAAGCAAGGAGGGTAGAGAAAGGGAGCAGTGTTTTGGGAGGGGAAAAGGAAGAGCTGCAGAAAGTAAAAGGTTGAATTGACATGCGAGAGGGTGAAGAGTGTCTGTGTGACAGAGTGGGGAGCTGGATGGGATAGGAATAAAGGAACATAGGAACAGGAGGGGGGCATTTAACCCCTCAAACCTGGGATTTAGTGCGGCTCCAGTCCAGGTTTTGAAGCGGCTCCAGTCCGGGTGTTGAGGTGGCTCCAGTCCGGGTTTTGAGGCGGCTCCAGTCTGGAATTCCAGGGGCTCCAGGCCTGGATTCAGGCTCCAGTCCGGGATTCAGGCTCCAGTCATAAGAACATAAGCAGCAGGAGTAGGTCATTCGGCCCCTCAAGCCTGCTCTGCCATTCAATAAGATTGTGGCTGATCTGATCTTGGCCTCAACTCCACTTTCCTGCCCGCTCCCCATAACCCTTGACTTCCTTACCTTTCAAAAATCTGTCTATCTCCACCTTAAATATATTCAATGACCCAGCCTCCACAGCTCTCAGGGGAAGGGAATGCCAAAGATTCACGACCCTCTGAGAGAAGAAATTCCTCCTCATTTCCGATTTAAAAGGGTGCCCCCTTATTCTGAAACTATGCCCCCTAGTTCTAGATTCCCCCACGAGGGGAAACATCCTCTCTGCATCCACCCTGTCAAGCCCCCTCAGAATCTTGTATGTTTCAATAAGATCCCCTCTCATTCTTCTAAACTCTAATGAGTATAGGCCCAACCTGCTCAACCTTTCTTCATAAGACAACCCTTCATCTCTGGAATCAATCTCGTGAACCTTCTCTGAACTGCCTCCAATGCAAGTATATCTTCCTTAAATAAGGAGACCAAAACTGTACACAGTACTCCAGGTGTGGTCTCACCAACACAGTTGTACAGTTGTAACAGGACTTCCCTACTTTTATACTCCATTCCCTTTGCAATAAAGGCCAACATTGCATTTGCCTTCCTAATTACTTGCTGTACCTGCATGCTAACTTTTTGTGATTCATGTACAAGGACCCCCAGATCCCTCTGTACCTCAGCATTTTGTAATCTCTCCCCATTTAAATAATAATTTGCATTTTTATTTTTCCTACCAAAGTGGATAACCTCGCATTTTCCCACATTAAACTCCATCTGCCAGATTTTTGCCCACTCACTTAGCCTATCTATATACCTTTGGAGATTCTTTGCATCCTCTACACAATTTGCTTTCCCACCTATCTTTGTATCATCAGCAAATTTGGCTACATTACACTCTGTCCCTTCATCCAAGTCATTAATATAGATTGTAAATAGTTGAGGCCCCAGCACTGATCCCTGCGGCACCCCACTAGTTACAGTTTGCAAACCTGAAAATTACCCATTTATCCCGACTCTCTGTTTTCTGTTAATTAGCCAATCCTCTGTCCATGCTAATATATTACGCCCAACCCCGTGAGCTCTTATCTTGTGTAGTAACCTTTTATGTGGCATCTTATCGAATGCCTTCTAGAAATCCAAATACACGACATCTACTGGTTCCCCTTTATCCACCCTGCTCATTACATCCTCAAAGAATTCCAGCAAATTTGTCAAACATGATTTCCCTTTCATAAAACCATGCTGACTCTGCTTGACTATAGGGACTGCCTAAGAAGAAGAATATTATGATTTTCTAAATGTCCTGCTACCACTTCATTAATGATGGACTCCAGCATTTTCCCAATGACAGATGTTAGGCTAACTGGTCAATAGTTTCCTGCTTTCTGTCTCCCTTCTTTCTTAAATAGGGGCGTTACATTTGCGGTTTTCCAGTCCGCTGGGACCTCTCCAGAATCCAGGGAATTTTGGTAGATTACAACCAATGCATCCACTATCTCTGCGGCCACCTCTTTTAAGATTCTAGGATGCAGGCCATCGGGTCCAGGGTCTTGTCCACCTTTAGTCCCATTAGTTTGCCTAGTACTTTCTCTCTAGTGACAGTGATTGTTTTAAGATCCCCCCCACCCCAATAACCCTTCGATTATACATTATTGGGATGCTTTTAGTGTCTTCTACCGTGAAGACCGATACAAAATATTTGTTCAAAGTCTCCATCATTTCCCTGTTTCCCATTATTAATTCCCCAGACTCATCCTCTAGGGGACTAACGATAACTTTAGCTACTCTGTTCCTTTTTATATACCTGTAGAAGCTCTTACTGTCTGTTTTTATATTTCTTGCTAGCTTACTCTCATGAGCTATCTTCTCTCTTTATCATTTTTTTAGTCGTCCTTTGCTGGTTTAAAAAAATTTCCCAATCCTCTGGCCTTCCACTATTCTTCGCAACATTGTATGCTTTTGTTTTCAATTTGATACCATCCTTTACTTCCTCAGTTAGCCACGAATGGTTTATCCTTCTCTTAGAGTCTTTCTTTCTCACTGGAATATATCTTTGCTGAGAGTTATGAAATAGCTCCTTAAATGTTTGCCACTGCTTTTCTACAGTCTTACCCTGTAATATATTTTCCCAGTCCACTTTAACCAAGTCTGCCTTCATACCTTTGTAATTACCTTTGTTTAAGTTCAGGACACTAGTTTGAGACCTAGCTTTCTCACCCTCAAACTGAATTTGAAATTCTACCATGCTATGATCACTCTTCCCAAGAGGATCCTTCACTTCGAGATCATTAATTAATCCAGCCTCGTTACACATTACCAGATCTAAAATAGTCTTCTCCCTGGTTGGTTCCACAACATATTGTTCCAAGAAACCATCCCGTTAACACTAAGAACTCTTCCTCAAGTCTACCTTTGCCAATTTGCTTTGTCCAATCAATATGAAGATTAAAATCTCCCATGATTATAGCCGTACCTTTCTTACAAGCCTCTATTATTTCTTGATTTATACTCTGTCCTACAGTGTGGCTACTGTTTGGGAGCCTGTAGACCACTCCCACCAGTGACTTCTTACCCTATTATTTCTTATCTCCACCCAAACTGATTCTACGTCTTGATCTTCTAGGCCAGTATCGTTTCTCATTACTGCACTGATCTCATCCCTTATTAACAGAGCTACACCACCTCCTTTTCCTTTCTACCTATCCTTACAAAATGGCAAATAGCCCTGAATATTCAGTTCCCAGCCTTGTTCACCTTGTAACCACATCTCTGTAATGGCTATCAAATCATACCCATTTATTTCTATTTGTGCTGTCAACTCATCTATCTTGTTACGAATGCTGCGTGCGGTCAGATATAGAGCTTTTAATGTTGTCTTTTTACCATTTTTCCCTACTCTGACCCCTCTTTCTGATGCACACTTATGTGTATACGTTCTGTCCCTTCCTGTCACACGCTGGTTATCATTACCCCTATCGCTACCCTGCACTTTTCTCATTTCTCATTTTTCATTGACTTTTTAAATTTCTGCTCAGCGGATCCCTCCCCCCCACTATTTAGTTTAAAGCCCTAGTTATTCGATTCGCCAGGACACTGGTCCCAGCCTGGTTCAAATGAAGCCCGTCCCGACGGAACAGCTCCCTCTTATCCCAGTACTGGTGCCAGTGCCCCAGGAATCGAAACCCATTTCTCCCACACCAATCTTAGAGCCACTCATTCATCTCTCTGACCAATTTGCACGTGGCTCAGGTAATAATCCAGAGATTATTACCTTTGTGGTTCTGCTTTTTAATTTAGCCCCTAGCTGCTCATACTCCCTCAGCAGAACCTCTTTCTTTGTCCTACCTATGTCGTTGGTACCTACATGGACCACGACAACTGGATCCTCCCCCTCCCACTCTAAGTTCCTCTCCAGCCCAGAGGAGATGTCCTTTACCCTGGCAACACAGCCTTCGTGACTCACACTCTTGGCTGCAGAGAACAGTGTCTATCCCCCTAACTATACTGTCCCCTACCACAATCACATTTCTTTTTGCTCCCCCCACTTGAATGGCTCCCTGTACCACGGTGCTGTGGTCAGTTTGCGCATCCTCCCTGCAGTCCCTGCTCTCGTCCACACAGGGAGTAAGAACCTCGTAACTGTTGGACAAGAGCAAGGGCTGAGGCTCCTCCAACACTACCTCCTGGGTCCCCATACCTGCCTCGCTCATAGTCACACCCACCTGTCCCTGACCACGGACCAAATTTGAATTAATTAATCTAAGGGGTGTGACAGCCTCCTGGAGCACAGCGTCCAGGTAACTCTCCCCCTCCCTGATGTGTCGCAGTGTTTGAAGCTCGGACTCCAGCTCATCAACACGGAGCCGAAGTTCCTCGAGCAACCAACACTTACTGCAAATGTGGTCGCTGTGGACCTCAATGGTGTCCACCAGCTCCCACATGTTGCAGCAGTAACACATAGCCTGCCCTGCCATCTCTAATGTATTTAATTAATTAAGTGTTTAAGTTTTGAATGTTTAGTTTTTAATCCCGGCTCTTAATTTAAACCAATGCCCAAGAAAACAGAGAAATACTGACCAACCAATCACTTCCCTGCTTTCCTGTGATGTCACTCCTTTGTTGTCAGGTCCGCTGCCTCTGCTCTCGGGCCTTCCTCTGCCGCGCTGTTTATTTGCTCCGCCTCCGCTCCCGATCCCGCTCAGGTCCGCTGCCTCTGCCTTTTCCCTGTGATGTCACCTTTTATTTTTCTCCGAATGTGGTTGGGGGGTTTCACAGAGCCGAACTCCCGCTGGTTCTCTGTCCCCTCTCGTGCAGATTTTTAACTCCTGCTCTCCTGGACGCTGACAAAGATAGAAAAAGAAGAAAGGAGCACTTCCCTCCCCTCCTCACCGAACTCCCTTACTCACCAAACTCGCTTACTCACCAAACTCCCTTACTCACCAAACTCCCTTACTCACCAATCTCCCTTACTCACCAAACTCACTTACTCACCAAACTCCCTTACTCACCAAACTCCCTTACTCACCAAACTCACTTACTCACCAAACTCCCTTACTCACCAAACTCGCTTACTCACCAAACTCCCTTACTCACCAAACTCCCTTACTCAATATACTCGCTTACTCACCAAACTCCCTTACTCACCAAACTCCCTTACTCACCAAACTCGCTTATTCACCAAACTCCCTTACTCACCAAACTGCCTTACTCATCAAACTCCCTTACTCACCAAACTCCATTACTCACCAAACTCCCTTACTCACCAAACTCCCTTACTCACCAAACTGCCTTACTCACCAAACTCCCTTACTCACCAAACTCCCTTACTCAATATACTCGCTTACTCACCAAACTCCCTGACTCACCAAACTCGCTTACTCACCAAACTCGCTTACTCACCAAACTCCCTTACTCACCAAACTCCCTTACTCACCAAACTGCCTTACTCATCAAACTCCCTTACTCACCAAACTCCGTTACTCACCAAACTCCCTTACTCACCAAACTGCCTTACTCACCAAACTCCCTTACTCACCAAACTCCCTTACTCACCAAACTCCCTTACTCACCAAACTCACTTACTCACCAAACTCCCTTACTCACCAAACTCCCTTACTCACCAAACTCGCTTACTCACCACATCAAACTCCCTTACTCACCAAACTCCGTTACTCACCAAACTCCCTTACTCACCAAACTGCCTTACTCACCAAACTCCCTTACTCAATATACTCGCTTACTCACCAAACTCCCTGACTCACCAAACTCCCTTACTCACCAAACTCACTTACTCACCAAACTCCCTTACTCACCAAACTCCCTTACTCACCAAACTCGCTTACTCACCAAACTCCCTTACTCACCAAACTCCCTTACTCACCAAACTCCCTTACTCACCAAACTCCCTTACTCACCAAACTCCCTTACTCAATATACTCGCTTACTCACCAAAGTCCCTGACTCACCAAACTCCCTGACTCACCAAACTCCCTTACTCACCAAACTCCCTTACTCACCAAACTCGCTTACTCACCAAACTCCCTTACTCACCAAACTCCCTTACTCACCAAACTCGCTTACTCACCAAACTCCCTTACTCACCAAACTCACTTACTCACCAAACTCCCTTACTCACCAAACTCCCTTACTCACCAAACTTCCTTACTCACCAAACTCCCTTACTCACCAAACTTCCTTACTCACCAAACTCCCTTACTCACCAAACTCCCTTACTCAATATACTCGCTTACTCACCAAACTCCCTTACTCACCAAACTCCCTTACTCACCAAACTCCCTTACTCACCAAACTCGCTTACTCACCAAACGCGCTTACTCACCAAACTCCCTTACTCACCAAACTGCCTTACTCATCAAACTCCCTTACTCACCAAACTCCGTTACTCACCAAACTCCCTTACTCACCAAACTCCCTTACTCACCAAACTGCCTTACTCACCAAACTCCCTTACTCACCAAACTCCCTTACTCAATATACTCGCTTACTCACCAAACTCCCTGACTCACCAAACTCGCTTACTCACCAAACTCGCTTACTCACCAAACTCCCTTACTCACCAAACTGCCTTACTCACCAAACTCGCTTACTCACCAAACGCGCTTACTCACCAAACTGCCTTACTCATCAAACTGCCTTACTCACCAAACTCCGTTACTCACCAAACTCCCTTACTCACCAAACTCCCTTACTCACCAAACTCACTTACTCACCAAACGCGCTTACTCACCAAACTCCCTTACTCACCAAACTGCCTTACTCATCAAACTGCCTTACTCATCAAACTCCCTTACTCACCAAACTCCGTTACTCGCCAAACTCCCTTACTCACCAAACTCCCTTACTCACCAAACTGCCTTACTCACCAAACTCCCTTACTCACCAAACTCCCTTACTCAATATACTCGCTTACTCACCAAACTCCCTGACTCACCAAACTCGCTTACTCACCAAACTCGCTTACTCACCAAACTCCCTTACTCACCAAACTGCCTTACTCATCAAACTCCCTTACTCACCAAACTCCCTTACTCACCAAACTCCCTTACTCACCAAACTCCCTTACTCACCAAACTCCCTTACTCACCAAACTGCCTTACTCACCAAACTCCCTTACTCACCAAACTCCCTTACTCAATATACTCGCTTACTCACCAAACTCCCTGACTCACCAAACTCCCTGACTCACCAAACTCCCTTACTCACCAAACTCACTTACTCACCAAACTCCCTTACTCACCAAACTCACTTACTCACCAAACTCACTTACTCACCAATGTCCCTTACTCACCAAACTCCCTTACTCACCAAACTCCCTTACTCACCAAACTCCCTTACTCACCAAACTCCCTTACTCAATATACTCGCTTACTCACCAAACTCCCTGACTCACCAAACTCCCTGACTCACCAAACTCCCTTACTCACCAAACTCCCTTACTCACCAAACTCCCTTACTCACCAAACTCGCTTACTCACCAAACTCCCTTACTCACCAAACTTCCTTACTCACCAAACTCCCTTACTCATCAAACTCGCACGTTTACACTCTGTTCCAAGCTGCACTCCGTGACAAACTGCACACTAGCCTTCCTTATTTATATTACTGAGATTTATGAGTCACCTCTCTGGCAGTTGCAGATCCAGACCAGTTAGACCAGTTAATTAACTAGCTCCACCTACTCTCCATCACAGAGCTTGCTTTGCCCTGCCCAAGCCTGGAAGAAACTTAAAATTTAAAACCAGTAAATTTAAGTTAAATGCTAATTGCAAGCACACAAGACTAGATTTTATATAGAAAAAGAGAGATTAGCCCTTAAGATTCACTCCCTTACTCACCAAACTCGCACGTTTACACTCTGTTCCAAACTGCAGTCCGGGATTCGGTGGCTCCAGTCCGGGATTCAGGGTTCCAGTCCGAGATTCAGGGGGCTCCGGTCCAAATTCTGTGATCTAGTCCGGGATTCAGGGGGCTCCAGTCCGGGATTCACTGCGGCTCCAGTCCGGGATTCAGTGCGGCTCCAGTCCAGGATTCAGGGGGCTGCAGTCTGGGATTCAGGGGCTCCAGTCCGGGATTCAGTGCGGCTCCAGTCTGGGTTTTGAGGCAGCTCCAGTCAGAGATTCAAGGGCTCCAGTCTGGGATTCAGGGGCTCCAGTCCGGGATTCAGGGGGCTCCAGTCAGGGATTTGAGGCGGCTCGAGTCTGGGATTCAGGGGCTCCAGTCCGGGATTCAGGGGGCTCCATCCGGGATTCAGGGTCTCCTGTCCAGGTTTCAGGGTGCTTCAGTCCGGGATTCAGGGGCTCCAGTCCGGTTTTCAGGGGGCTCCATCCGGGATTCAGGGGGCTCCAGTCTGGGATTCAGGGGGCTCCAGTCTGGGATTCAGGTGCTCCAGTCTGGGATTCAGGGGGCTCCAGTCTGGGATTCAGGGGCTCCAGTCCGGGATTCAGGTGCTCCAGTCTGGGATTCAGGGGGCTCCAGTCTGGGATTCAGGGGCTCCAGTCTGGGATTCAGGTGCTCCAGTCTGGGATTCAGGTGCTCCAGTCTGGGTTTCAGGGGGCTCCAGTCCGGGATTCAGGTGCTCCAGTCTGGGATTCAGGTGCTCCAGTCTGGGATTCAGGTGCTCCAGTCTGGGATTCAGGTGCTCCAGTCTGGGATTCATGTGCTCCAGTCAGGGATTTGAGGCGGCTCCAGTCTGGGATTCAGGGGCTCCAGTCCGGGTTTCAGGGGGCTCCAGTCCGGGATTCAGGTGCTCCAGTCTGGGATTCAGGAGCTCCAGTCTGGGATTCAGAGGCTCCAGTCCGGGTTTCAGGGGGCTCCAGTCTGGGATTCAGGGGCTCCAGTCCGGGATTCAGGGGGCTTCAGTCCGGGATTCAGGGGGCTCCAGTCCGGATTTTGAGACGGCTCCAGTCTGGGATTCAGGGGCTCCAGTCCAGGTTTTGAGGGGGGCTCCAGTCCGGGATTCAGGGGGCTCCAGTCTGGGATTCAGGGGCTCCAGTCCGGATTTTGAGATGGCTCCAGTCTGGGATTCAGGGGCTCCAGTCCAGGTTTTGAGGGGGCTCCAGTCCGGGATTCGGGGTCTAGTCCGGGATTGAGGGGATCCAGTCCGGGTTTTGCCGCTCTCTCTTTGTGTACGGCCGCCCGGTGACTCGGAGCGCGGCGGAGAAGCGCGGAACCGGAGCCGAGCCCTGAGCCCCGAGTCTCGGTACACCCAGCTCGGAGCACCGGGGCCGCGAGCAGCGCAGCCTAGCCTAGCCGAGCCGGGAGCTCGATCCGCGGCCTGTGATCCATGGCGGCCTGTGAGCGGGGCTTCTCCAGTGAGGAGCTGCTCTCGCTGCGCTTCCCGCTGCACCGCGCCTGCCGGGACGGCGATGTGGCGGCGCTCCGCTCGCTGCTGGCCGCCTGCCCGGCCGCCCACACCAGCCTGGAGGACAACTTCTACGGGTGGACCCCCCTGCACTGGGCCGCGCACTTCGGCAAGGTAAGGCCGCCCGCCCGCCGGGGCTCGGGGCTGGGGAGCGGGAGCGGGGAGCGGGGCCGCGCTGTGTGAGGCCGGGCCGGGCCGGGCCGCCAAACCCCATAGAATCAGGCTGAGCGAGGTAAGGAAAGCAGCGGCAGAGAAATTATTAGAAATTAATATAACAAAATATATATACACTTATTATAAATTAATATATAGCAGCTGCAAATACAATTATTATAAATATTTAGAAGCTGTATATACATTTATTATATAAATATATAGAATCTATATATAAATTTATTTTAAATATATATAGAAGCTGTAAATAAATTGATTATAAATATACAGAATCTGTATATAAATTTATTGTAAATAAATATCTAATGTATATAAATAATTTATTAAACATAAATATGACTAATATATACAAAATATTACATTTCTGTAAATTAGCTAATATATAAATATGTATAATTAATATATATAAATTAGTTACTATGTATAAATAGTATATAAAATATATCCAACAAATAACATGCACTACAATATATTAAAGTTGTATGTCTGCGCACTTCTTGTCCACTTTCCCTATTGTAAGTTGCTTTGCCCATGTTTACCTTCCTATGTAAATGTCACGCTGTAGTTACACTCTCCTGCCAGCGGGGGCACCGCAGCGCCACCACCGCGGGCGGAGTGCGACAACCAAGCGACACGTCTCCCTTGCAAACGTGGGCATTGGAGTTAATAGTGGAAATCTATAAAATTAAGGACAGAAGGTATGGTTTTAAAATGGGGTCTGAATTGTTGGCTGCATTCAACCGATCCAATTCTTTCCCGCCCTCCAACCCTGCTTCACCTGAACACTATCATTGACTGCAACTAGGTTTTTATATCTCGGGAGTGGGGTACATTAAATATACTTACAATATATATTAGCCCACTGAAAGGCTGGTGCAATTACAGTGTGACAAATTTCTATTAAAAATCTGAACATAGGAAGTTATTATCATGGACAAGTTGCAAGGAAGTGTCTGCATATGCAAGGTTTTTAAAATATATTACATTAATATATTTATATATAGGACCGGACCTGCTCTGTGTAAATATTGTGAATAGATCAATATAAAATGTACATTTTATTTATATATATATATATATATATAAAATAAGTAAAGAGCATCTGAGGGAGTGAGGTTCAATAATCCTGGCATTATCTTAATGCAATCTGTGCTACTATAAATTATATATAAATAATATAAAAGTTGTACAATCAATATGTTATGAATATATGTAGGAATAAAAATGAGTACTAACTAGTAGATATAAAAATGTAGACGTAAATTAGATTTATGTAAATACAATTAAATCTATATTAAAAGTCTTGCATCTGCATACATTTTCTGGTAACTTTTCTATTATCGACTCCTATGTGCACATTTATAATCGAAGCTTCCTGTGTAAACTTGTCACGCTGTAATTACACCCTCCTGTCAGGGGAGGCGCTGCAGCGCCATCATTAGCAGGCGGGTGTAATTACAGCGTGACAAGTTTATATAGGAAATTTCCAATATAAATGTGGACTTAGGAATTTAGAATTCAAATATAGAAATAAAGACATAATGTCCAACTTTATAAACTGGGACTGACCCCCTCTCTCTCTCCCCCCCCCCCCCCCCCCCCAAACCCCGGTGCAGTTACCCTGCCCCCCGACCTCAAACCCACTGCACCAAAAGACTGCACATGGTCTTGCCTTCCCCATGTACAATACTACGGAGATCGACGAGCATATCTTAACATACGCCTAAATATATAAATTTATATTAATATCTAAGATATAGATAAAGGAAAAAAGTTAACCATCTGAAATAATCCAACCAATCATTAGCATCGAATTGCCAAATTATTTGACAGAACATTCAACACCCTCTTTTTTAGAAAAAAACCAAAGTCCTTAGATATATTGTAGAAACTGGAAGAAACATCTTTTTATATAAAAACTGAATTTACTTCAGTTATTTTTGATTAATTTGGCTGCTCCCATCAGTTAATCCCAGTGCTGTCGGTTTCCCCATCCAAGACAATGAGTTCCTGTTACTGCCCTCCTCACAACACGGCTATTGGCTCTTGTCTAACGGGCATCTAATCTGTTGGCCAGTGTTGGCACTGAGTCATCACCAGCAATCAGGATACTCAGCCATCTCCAGGGATCAGGACACTGGGCAAACTGCAATCACCAGGGATCAGGACACGGGGAAAACTGCAATCATCAGGGCACTGGGCAAACTGCAATCACCAGGGATCAGGACACTGGGCAAACTGCAATCACCAGGGATCAGGACACTGGGCAAACTGCAATCACCAGGGATCAGGACACTGGGCAAACTGCAATCACCAGGGATCAGGACACTGAGCAAACTGCAATCACCAGGGATCAGGACACTGAGCAAACTGCAATCACCAGGGATCAGGACACTGGCAAACTGCAATCACCAGGGATCAGGGCACTGGGTAAACTGCAATCACCAGGGATCAGGGCACTGGGCAAACTGCAATCACCAGGGATCAGGGCACTGAGCAAACTGCAATCACCAGGGATCAGGGCACTGGGCAAACTGCAATCACCAGGGATCAGGACACTGAGCAAACTGCAATCACCAGGGATCAGGGCACTGGGCAAACTGCAATCACCAGGGATCAGGACACTGGGCAAACTGCAATCACCAGGGATCAGGACACTGGGAAAACTGCAATCACCAGGGATCAGGACACTGGGCAAAAAGCAATCACCAGGGATCAGGGCACTGGGCAAAAAGCAATCACCAGGGATCAGGGCACTGGGCAAAAAGCAATCACCAGGGATCAGGACACTGGGCAAACTGCAATCACCAGGGATCAGGACACTGGGCAAACTGCAATCACCAGGGATCAGGATACTGGGCAAACTGCAATCACCAGGGATCAGGGCACTGGGCAAAAAGCAATCACCAGGGATCAGGACACTGGGCAAACTGCAATCACCAGGGATCAGGACACTGGGCAAACTGCTATCACCAGGGATCAGGGCACTGAGCAAACTGCAATCACCAGGGATCAGGACACTGGGCAAAAAGCAATCACCAGGGATCAGGGCACTGGGCAAAAAGCAATCACCAGGGATCAGGGCACTGGGCAAAAAGCAATCACCAGGGATCAGGACACTGGGCAAACTGCAATCACCAGGGATCAGGGCACTGGGCAAAAAGCAATCACCAGGGATCAGGACACTGGGCAAACTGCAATCACCAGGGATCAGGGCACTGGGCAAACTGCAATCACCAGGGATCAGGACACTGGGCAAACTGCAATCACCAGGGATCAGGGCACTGAGCAAACTGCAATCACCAGGGATCAGGACACTGGGCAAACTGCAATCAGCAGGGATCAGGGATGGCGGATTGACCACTTCAGAGGATTCCTTGTCACTAGAGCCATTTAAGATTAGGGGAGGGATTTACATGTAGCACATACCGTAGAGGAGACATGCCCAACTGCACGCATCTTCATGGATCAAGGAGCAGAGGGCAGAAAGTGCATTGAGCTGACAGGAACAGGCACATCAGTAGACAAAGCATGTCTCCGCACAGTACACGCACAGCCTGCGCGGAAGTAACAGAGCCGCCTAGTCTGACACATTTCTGTGAGGTTCCTGGACCGCGAGCCCCTCGTCCCTTGTACGCAGCACTGAGATGGTGCACACTGACATTGATGCTCGTGGTCTGGTGGAGGACTCCCCCAGTGAAGCCTACATCTTGTTTTCTTCCCTCTTAAAAGAGCACAAGCTTTTGCATGTGTGTAAATTCACTGAAGGAACCATCCAACAGAGCAGGTAGCAGCGATGTTAGTCCCAGTATCTGCACTTTGTGTCATTTACCTCCTTTTTTAAAAGAAAAATGTGGTTTGCAGTTCCCCAGACCTCAGTGCAAGTTTACACTCATGAAATGGCTGCTTCTGAGTTCACTGTGAGAATAATGTGCAGAAAATGAGATCCTGTTACAATAACACACATTTCAGCACATTGCTGCCTAAGTTACACATTACTCTCGATGAGGTTGGGAAGAATGCCTCCAAACTGACACAACTCTGTATAAAGTGCTGCCCTTCCTAATTCACTTTGTTCCTGTATATTGTTTTAGGTACGCTCTAACCTGTTCTTTGTACAAATTGTTGTGAAGATTATTAGGTACTGGATCGCAGTGCTTGAAAGTACAGGTTGATTGGTTGATTACAACTTTGAAATTTGATTGATACGCTGCGAGGCGGGCCATCAGGAGCACTGGAGCATTCATTCTCTGCTGCTAGCCAGCCCCAGGACAACCGTTTGTACAGAGGTAACATCCATTTACAGCTAGAAACCTCCAGGAAAGGAAGGAACAATGTTTTCTCCCAGTATGTTCAAAACAAGAAACCTTGTATTTTATGCTGAGCATAAGAAATTGCTAAGTCAATGCTGTGGTGTTTTATACAAACGTATGTTAGAGTTCTGGGCCCCCCATTATAGGAAGGAAGGGAAACCGATGGGAAAGGTGCATTGTAGATTCACTGGGATGTTTTGCAGGAATGAGGGGGTTATAGTTAGGAAGAACTACTCTAATTTAGGAATTCCTTCACTTGAGCTGAGCTGGTTAAGGATTGACCTGATGGAGGTTTTCAAGGTTACCGAAAGGCAAATAGTGATTGATTCTCAGTGAGACAGTAACAACATGGCACAAACATCAGTGAGTCATCAAGGGGAGGTTAGAGCACAGTATTTGTGTGCAGAATGTGGCATTCTCTCTGCCACAAAGCACAAATCCTTTGAAAAGGGAATTTGAGTAACTTGGGGATCTCTTGCAGTATACAGGGAGTGAGCTGGACAGTTGGACTAGAATAAATGGCTGTCGGGGGAAAACACTGACACAGGCTTGATGAGCCAAATGGCTTGTTCTATGCTGGAACAATCTGTGATTTTATTTAGGAATTTGTTCTGCTTAGCATAAAGTTGAATTGTCCTTGTACAGTGATTTATGCCTTCCAGAAAAAGCTTTTTCCCCCCGATCCTGACCCCACATCACATGAGGACCTGTCACGTTGCTTACTAACAGGCATTAACAAAGAAACTGCTTCCAGTATTAATGGTGTTGCCCAGTGCTGCAGCACCTGTTGTGTTTCTGCTGGAGACTTGTTGGCATTCTCTTGTTCCTTTCCAGAATACCCGCGGATTACAGCTGGCAATTAAACAGCAAAAGCTTTTCTACCATTGCCTGGTCAACACAGGGTGATTACTTTTAAACATTTGTCCAAACGGTGGGGTTCTGATATTTGCTGTAAATCACTCTTGGAGTTGCAGCCTGAAATTGATTGTGAAAAGAAGACACCAAGGCCCCCCCGTCCCCTTTCCCCACAGCCAGTACACTGCAAAAGCTTGGCACCTGATAATACATAAGACTATGCATTTGGGGGTCGACTCACATGGGTAGTGGAATCTGAACTCTCTTTCTTCCCCCCCCTCCCCAAAAGGCTGTGGATGCTGGGGGTCAATTTAAATTTTCAAGACTGAGATTGATAGATTTTTGTTGGGTAAGGGATATGGAGCCAAGGCGGGTAAATTGAGTTGAGGTACTGATCAGCCGTGATCTGATTGTATGGTGGAACAGTCTCGAGGGACTGAATGGCCTCCTCCTGTTCTATTTTCTTGGGGTTGTGGGGGGGAAGGGGGGTGTGGACAGAATGGAAATTGAGCTAGTTTCTAGGAACAGAAAGAGTTAAATGTGTCAGACAAAGTTCATTCACACCTCCTAAAAGAGGCAACCTCTGGCAATATGATTAGATTGTGTAAGTCAACAGAAGGTTGCACAAAGCCTGGAAGCTGGTGTGCAAGATCCTTGTCACTATATTTGCTTTGGTTGAGTTTTCTAATCTAAACTTTTTTTAAATTCTGCGTCACTTAAGCAAAAGTTGTACAAAAGACCCGGTGGATTTGAGGCATTAGCCATGATGGTGTCTTGGTTTATTCATGCCCAGGAGTGCTAGCTGGGCTGGAGAGATCGTCATGTCTGAATTCTTCAACAATCAGGCTTGTACCAGAAATGTTTGCCTTCTTTTGTAGCCTGGTATTTCTCTGACTGGTGATGTGATAATTCCTTAGGAACTGCAAAGTACAGGACCAGAAAGGTCGATACAGCTGCACCCTAAAATGAATGCACCTCAATCAGCCACTCTTTCAGATTCTCCCTGGGATTCTCCTGCAATATCTGCCTCCAATCACTCCCTTGCTGAACAGTCCATCGCACACATCCACCATGCTCTGTAAAGTAGTTCAACTTAAACTCTCTCTGCATCTTCTCTCTTCTAAGCTTGCTCTAGACCCAGGGACAATCTGGAGTATATTATCTGGGTTCAATTTATCTGTTCCTTAAGAACCTTGAATCCATCAATGATCTCTGCCGTGATCCTTCTCTCCTCCCAATCCCAGGTTCGTCGCCCTCTCCTTATAGCTCAGACGCCTGTTTGGTTGCTGTTTTTCTGCACTGCCTCCGATACCTGGATATCCTTGGCCTACGGTGAGCAGAATTGTACACAGTGTTGCGGGTGTGGCGGTACCAGTGCCTGTACAGACTCGATATCCCCTCCTGGGATTTGTGCTCCCTCCTTTCGGCTACTCATCCTGAGATCCGGTTAACACTACCGCCACATACTGCGTGGCGGGTTCCAGTGAGATTGCAGATGAGATGTTAAAATGAGGCCCCAATCTGTCTGTTATGGTTCCAGTCGACGATTAAGATCCCATGGCACTAGTTGGCGTTCTCCCAGTGTCCTGGCCAGCATTCCTCCTTTAGCTAGCACCACCAAAAACAGATTCACTGCTCAGTCATCTCGTTTGCCACGTGTGGGATCTGGCTGTGCATAAATTAGTTGTCACTGCACCTGGACAAGCAACAAATTGAACGTGACGTATTTTGGGAAGCCATCTTTGTTCTTTGAGTTAACCTCAGTTCAGCTAGTTCTGTGAAATGATATTATGGCAGGTTGATCTCGTAAGCAGTTAGCAATGTTATGAGAAAGGAGGATAGATTGCAAACTGTGTGCTGTTACTGTCAGGGTGGGGTTCTGTTTCAGGTTGCTGTTAGCAGTTGTTTTCGACTAAAGATGCCTAAGGCACTGGAAATGTATTACCGGGGCCAAGTGCAGTCAGCAGAATTATTTTTAAGCGATGAGGGTGTGTATGTATAAATATAAATGCCAGTTTGTTACAAAGCATCTACAGTAAATCTGTCCAGATTGAACTTTAAACAACATTAGACAGATCAATTCTGAAAGTGCACTGAGCATTGTTCATGGTAAGCACAGATGTTTAAGATAGTTAAAATGGTTACAAAGGTATTTAAACATGTATCTGTGAATTAATGTGTCGTTTGTTTATTCATAACCTCTGAGGTTCATGGGGCCCTTTAGGGACCCACACAATTGAAGTAATTCCAATGCTTTCCATTCAGGAGTAAATATTAAGCTAACAACAGAAATTAAAATGAGTAAGAGAAATTAAAATCATAGAAATTTGCAGCACAGAAGGAGGCCATTCGGCCCATCTTGTCCGTGCCGCCCGACAAAAAGCTATCCCAGCCTAATCTCACTTTCCAGCTCTTGGTCCGTAGCCCTGTAGGTTACGGCACTTCAAGTGCATATCCAAGTACTCTTTAAATGTGATGAGAGTCTCTGCTTTTACCACCCTTTCAAGAAGTGAGTTTCAGACCCCCACCACTCTCTGGGTGAAAAAAATTATCCACAGATCCTCTCTAAACTTCTGACCAATTACTTTAAATCTATGCCCCCTGGTTATTGACCCTTCTGCTAAGGGAAATAGGTCCTTCCTATCCATTCTGTCTAGGCCCCTCATAATTTTATACACCTCAATTAGGTCTCCCCTCAGCCTCCTCTGTTCCAAAGAAAACAACCCCAGCCTATCCAGTCTTTCCTCATAGCTAAAATTCCCCAGCCCAGGCAACATCCTCGTAAATCTCCTCTGTACCCTCTCTAGTGCAATCACATTCTTCCTGAAATGTGGTGACCAGAATTGTACGCAGTATTCTAGCTGTGGCCTAACTAGTGTTTTATACAGTTCAAGCATAACCTCCCTACTCTTATATTCTATGCCTCGGCTAATAAAGGCAAGTATCCCGTATGCCTTCTTAACCACCTTATCTACCTGTCCTGCTACCTTCAGGGATCTGTGGACATGCACTCCAAGGTCCCTCTGATCTTCTGCACTTCTCAGTGTCTACTATTTATAGTGTATTCCCTTGCCTTGTTAGCCCTCCCCAAATGCATTACCTCACACTTCTCCAGATTGAATTCCGTTTGCCACTGTTTTGCTCACCTGACCCGATAATTGAAATCTTCCTGCAGTCTGCTCGTTAAAATGAGCAAAGACTTTGAATCGCCAATGCATTTCCAAGAGCTGCGTTGCAGAATTAAAATCACCGATTTAGTGATTTAATTGGCAGTTACTCTGTGACGAAAATGAAGTTTTGTGTATATTAATAACAGCTTACATTTATATAGCGCATTTAATGTAGCAAAACGTCCCAAGGCGCTTAACGAGCGATATCAATAAAAATCATTTTTGACACCAAGCCACAGAAGGAGATGACCAAAAGCTTGGTCAGAGAGATAGGTTTTAATAAGCACCTTAAAGGAGGGGAGAGAGGTGGAGAGGTTTAGGAAGGGAATTCTAGAGCTTCGGACCCAGGCAGCTGAAGGCACGGCCGCCAATGGTGGAGCAATTAAAATCGGGGATGCGCAAGAGGCCAGAATTGGAGGAGAGCAGAGATCTCGGAGGGTTGTAGGGCAAGAGGAGGTTACAGAGATGGGGAGGGGGGCGAGGGCCATGGAGGGATTTGAAAACAAGGATGAGGATTTTAAAATTGTGGTGTTGTCAGACCAGTTGCCAATGTAGGTTAATGAGTACAGGGGTGATGGGTGAACGAGACTTGGAGCGAGTTAAGATACGGGCAGCAGAGTTTTGGATGAGCACAAGTTTATGTAGGGTGGAGATGGGAGGCCAGCCAGAAGAGTGTTGGAATAATGCATTGTGGAATTGACTTCTCTCCTGGTGCCCATGGGGCTAAAAATCATGTTCACTCACAGAAAATGGCTTTGATCCAATGATTTGATCCAAGAGCCCCAGATTTTAGATGGTATACCTGGTCAGGTGTGTAAGGAAGTGGCCAAGCCATTTAATTCAAATATAAGCGTGTTGTGCGTTTTATTTGTTTGTCGGGGCATGGATGGTGCTAGCAAGGCTGCGTTTGTTGACTTGTTGGGTTCTGGCCAACTTCTCCTTGAATGGATGCGGTCCTTGTGCTGATGGTGTTGGGTTAGGGAATTCCAGGATATTGGCCCAGTGACGATGAAGGAATATTACATGGAATTTACAGCACAGAAACAGGCCATTTGGCCCATATGTCCCAAGTCAGGAAGGTGTGTGACTTGAGAGGGGAATTTGCAAGTCATGGTGTTTCCATGTGGTTGCTGCTCTTGTTATTCCTAATAGAGGTTGCAGTGTCCTTGGTGAGTTGCTGCAGTGCATCTTGTAGGTTATACATACGGCAGCCCTAGTGCACTAGTGGTGGAGGGCATGCAGAGTGAGTCCAGTAACAGGGAGGCTGATAAAGCAAGCTGCTTTGTGCTGGATGGTGTTGAGCTTCTTGAGTGTTGTGGCTGGACCATCCAGCCGTGTGGTCAGTATTCTATCACAGTGCTGACTTGAGCCTTGCCGATGTTGGAGAGGCTTCGAGGGGCCAGGCAGTGAGCCACATGTTGCAGGGGACCCAGCCTCTGACTTGCATGTTTGATTGGCAGCTCTTTTTGAATTTGAGACGCATTTAAATTTTTTTCAGCTCAGTAAAGTTTTGAAAAGTATTTCTCAGCCTGCCTTGTTCAAATTGGATAGTCCCATCAGAGGGAGGGGGGGGGTGCAAAGAAACTATGGGCAGCTAGAAATCGCTACGTATTAAAGATTAATATTCAGCAACCTTGTGTTTGATCTGCTGCATGTTGAAGCTTAGTACAGCAGCCATGACTGTTGTTTTCTACTTTTCAAGGAGGGATCGTTAAGCCGATATCTACTGTAAATCTGTAGTGAGTCATTCTGTCACTTATTCATTTACGTATTAATACATGTGTTTGGCTGTTCATAGCCAAACCGCGGGTCTAGTGAAGTGTTTGTTCTACCACCATCTGAAGCTTAGGAAGGAAGTGCACTTGAAATAACCAGCAGCTGATCCCTGGCTGACTACAAGTTACCGAGATATTAGGAAGGAAAGAGCTCAGTCTGTGTCTATAGGGTTCACTTAGAGAGTGGTCTGAGACACTGAACCCAAGAGTAATATTAAGTAAAAAGCCTAAAACATACCTCTCCTAATAAACACTAGTTTAGAAACCTAGTTAGTTTGGCCAAAACAATGTTTAACTTTGGATCGGTCAGGTCTTTTTGGAACAACACTCGGCGCAGTCAGTTAGATTTCCTGACAGTCTTGCTGTGCTTCTTCAGGTGGCCTGAGATTCAGGCCTCTTGCCCATTTTACTGGTGGTCAGGGGGGTAAAACTCGATATTTACAGCCCTTGTTCGCAATAGAACTTTACTGCAAGTCTACAAGTAGCTGGAGTCTTTTGAGTTGAGCATGGAGTGTTTTTTTTATTTGTTCCTGGGATGTGGGCATTGCTGGCAAGGCCAGCATTATTGCCCATTCCTAGTTGCCCTTGAGAAGGTGGTGGTGAGCCACCTTCTTGAACCGCTGCAGTCCGTGTGGTGAAGGTGCTCCCACAGCGCTGTTAGGGAGGGAGTTCCAGGATTCTGACCCAGCAACAATGAAGGAACGGCGATATACTCCCAAGTCAGGATGGTGTGTAAGTTGGAGGTGAACTTGGAGGTGGTGCTGTTCCCATGTGCCTGCTGCCCTTGTCCTTCTAGGTGGAAGAGGTTGCGGGTTTGGAAAGTGCAGTCGAAGAAGCCCTTGGCGAGTTGCTGCAGTGCATCTTGTAGATGGTACACACGGCAGCCGCGGTACGCCGGTGCTGGAGGGAGTGAATGTTTAAGGGGTGCCAATCAAACAGGCTGCTTTGTCATGGATGGTGTCGAGCTTCTTGAGTGTTGTTGGAGCTGCACTCATGCAGGCAAGTGGAGAGTATTCCATCACATTCCTGACTTGTGCCTTGTAAATGGTGGAAAGGCTTTGGGGAGTCAGGAGATGAGACACTCTCCTCAAAACACCTAGCCTCTGACCTGCTCTTGTAACCACAGTATTTATGTGGCTGTTCCAGTTAAGTTTCTGGTCAATGGTGACCCTCAGGATGTCGATGGTGGGGGATTTGGCGATGGTAATGCCGTTGAATGTCAGGAGTGTGTTGGTGTCCTTGCATACTAAGCCCCAGATGATTAGTGAGTTTGCAACTTTGCTGCATGGTCTTTTTCAGTTCCTTTGGGGAGAAAGAAGCAGATGCAAAAAGCAAAGGAGGTAAGTGGAAATCAGCCGTTGAGTTGTCCCCGAGGCCAGGCTCCTGCATTTTCTATCATCAGTGGCAGGATCACAAAGAACTGATCCACTGGAATGTTGAGGAAATACCTGGCGGATGAATTTTCTTCTGGAGCACATAATCTAGGCTGACACTCCAGTGCAGTGCTGAGGGAGTGCTGCACTGCCAGAGGGGCCGTCTTTTGGATGAGATGTTAAACTGAGGCCCCGACTGCCCCCACAGGTGAATGTAAAAGTTCCTGCTGCACGATTCGAAGAAGAGCAGGGGAGTTCTCCCAAGTGTCCTGGGGCCAATATTTATCCCTCAACCAACATCACTAAAACAGATGATCTGGTCATTATCACATTGCTGTTTGTGGGAGCTTGCTGTGTGCAGATTGGCTGCCGCTTTTCCTACATTACAACAATGACTACACTTCAAAAGCACCTCATTGGCTATAAAGTGCTTTGGGACGGCTCGAGGTCATATAAGGCGCTGTATAAATTAGAATCGTTCTTTCACATACACCCCTCCACTGAACCTATCTCCTGTCCCCAGTTAAGATGCTCCAGGATGTATGTTTTATGATCTCTGTGATTAATTCAGAGTCTTGGTCTGGGTAACTGATGGTTGTACAATGTTCTGTAGAACGCAGGAAAATTCTGAGGCTCGACAGACATTTCATAAGAACATAAGAAATAGGAGCAGGAGTAGGCCAATCGGCCCCTCGAGCCTGCTCCGCCATTCAATAAGATCATGGCTGATCTGATCCTAACCTCAAATCTAAAGAACACAAGAAGTAGGAGCAAGACCCGGCCACTCAGCCCCTGGGCCCGCTCCGCCACCCACAGGGCCTTGACCGATCCGAACTCAGCCTCATGTCCAATTTCCTGCCCGCTCCCCGTAACCCCTAATTCCCTTTACTTCTAGGAAACTCTATTTCTGTTTTAAATTTATTTAATGATGTAGCTAGAAAAAGTGACATAAAACCGCTCTGCCTGCACGTTTTTTTTTACTGCTGTTGGTGAAGCGACAAAATTTTTTATGAATGCCGCAATATCTGGCAGCGGTGGGATTCGAACCCACGCCCCCAAAGAGCCTTAATCCAGCGCCTTAGACCGCTCAGCCACGCTACCACATTTCGGAGCAGAAAGACCCAGAAAGAAGCCTCCTTTTGTTATGATTGGGATGAAGAGTAACGCACTCGGTATAGTCCTGGACTCTGTGTGGATGGTGACTTCCATGCCAGCCTAAATATTTCAGATGGTGATGCATGTTTGCCATTAAAAATTTACTTTGAGAAACCAGCAAGATGGGTGTGAAAAGGAATTGCAGATATGTGGATCATTGCCTGTTTCTGGGTGTCTAGAGGCAGCTTCGAACCAGTGACATCTTGTGCGTTAATCCACATCTGTTGATCCTGCTAAATGATTGTGTGTGTAGCAGGGTTATGCCACCTGTGTTAAATTGAACTGCAACATATGGTAGCATAACAAACAAGAAAGTTGGCAGAGAAGCTATATTGGAAGAACGTAGCTATTGAGTCTCTGATGCATAAATGTATTTGTGGGGAAATAAATCATACAATATTGAGGAGCTAATCCTGAAGTATCCACCAAATGTACAAGATTGCAAACAGCTGACTGTGAATAAAGCAAATATTGTCTATTTAACAAATGACAGACCACAAAGCTATCCAGTAAAAAGCAGGTGATCTGGCAGAACATGGCATCACTCTTTGCCCTTTCCTATTCTTAAAAGGGCAATGTATCCTCCTGAACTTTTGCACAGTCATAACGTTTATAGAGGAACATGTTTGTCTACTTGTGTCTTTCGGTCATCTTTTTTTATCGCCCTGTGAACCTCTGGTTACAGGCAGCTGGGGACAGCGTAAAATTCTGATCGGGTGATGTGAAAGGAGGAACTGGATCGCAGGCAGCATTCCCTATTCACAATCTCTCATCATTGGGGGAGTTTTATACACTGTGATAGTGCTTTGCAGTTTTACACATTAAGGAAGTTAATGCTGCAGTCTCTCTCTGTCTTAGTAACCAGTTATAGAATTATACACCAAACAAGGAGGCCATTTGGACCATCTTGCCTGTGCCGGCGCTCCCCCTGCTCGTTCCCCGGAGCCCTGCAAATTTTCCCCTTCAAGTTTTTATCCAATTCCCTTTTGAAAGTTACTATTGAATCTGCTTCCACCGCCCTTTCAGGCAGCACATTCCAAATCTCAACAACTCGCAGCGTAAAAACATCTCTTCATCTTGCCTCTGCTTCTTTTGCCAGTTATCTTAAATCTGTGTCCTCTGGTTACCGACCCGCCTGCCAAAAGGATTAAAGGCTAACAGCATGTGAATTAAAGTTTACATGGGTATCTATCTTTATAACAGTGAAAGTTGATCAGGAGAAGAGCGAAAACTATTGAGAGAAAGTTTATGTTTGGTTCAAAGAAAGTGAACTGATGCATAAGTTTCTAAACTGCAGGAACAAGTTTTTTGTCTCTGTTTTATTGGAGTAAGCATCGAGGAGCTTATTGAAGACTGACTGCAGCATTGGCTTTCTTAATACATAAACCCGCAAAGCACTCTATCATTTAAACTTCAATTGCAGTCTAAGTGGAGAAAGCTTTACCAAAAAAATAAGGAACATGCTTCATAAAAGCCATCTTCGGAATGCTTTTCTTTGTCACCTTTGCTGGATAAATCGAGAGAACAAAAACTTAAATGCTGTGAAGTGAAATAATCTGAAGTCTCCTAAGAGAGCAGCGTAGTTGGTGCTGAGCCTGGAGTTCTGAGTAATCGTTGGCGACAGTGTTAGACTGCTCCTGGAGTACAAGTTGTTCCAGGTTAGACTGTTCCTGAAGTACAAGTTGTTCCAGGTTAGACTGCTCCTGGAGTACAAGTTGTTCCAGGTTAGACTGCTCCTGGAGTACAAGTTGTTCCAGGTTAGACTGCTCCTGGAGTACAAGTTGTTCCAGGTTAGACTGCTCCTGGAGTACAAGTTGTTCCATCTCTCAGAAGGGACATTAAGCCGAGGCTCTTCTCCCCGCTCAAGTGGATGCAAACGATCTTGTACAGTTCCAGGAAGAGCAGAGACTGCTCCCAGTTGTTCTGACCAACATTCTACCCTCAACCACCAAAAAACAGGTGCTCTAGAAATAGCGACGTTCTTTTGTCTGGGTAGAGATAGTTCCAGGGTCAGACTATCAGTATAATAAGTATTTGGCTGTCTGGTGTTGATAATGTTTGGGTAAACATTTGACTGAGTGAAGCTGGTATCACACTGCACGGACACCCAGGATGCTGGTACAGAGTGCATCGATGTTTTCTACCCAACTGCCAGGTGTTTTTAGAGCTGAATGTTGCATTATTGTGGGAATCTCTACAACATTCCCAGGATATTCTGCATACTCTTGCTGCGGAGGCTTCCCCTGTCACTGAGGGCACACTTGGGCTGAGGTGCCTGGCTCGGAATCGAGGTTGTGTTGAAGGATATTCAGGTTGAGTTCCCAGACATCCTCTGCCTCAACACTTCAGTAACCAGGCGAGAGATGGACTTGCAATTTACAAGAACTTCTGACCGAGGAGGTGCGAGTTCCATCTGGCTCAGTAAATAACTGTTCCGCCCTTTTAATCATGTCCCACTTGATTCCTGGGGCGGAGTATAAATTCTGTGTGGATACACCTGAGATTACATGGAATTTACAGCACAGAAACAGGTCATTCGGCCCAGCGGGTCCATGCCAGTGTTTATGCTCCACAGGAGCCTCCTCCCACTTTTCTTCATCTCAGCAGATCCTTCTATTCCTTTCTCCCTCATGTATTTATGTAGCTTCCCCTTAAATACAACTATGCTGTTCGCTTCAACTACTCCTTGTGGTAGTGAAGTAGATAATGTTACGTGGAACTGCTTTAGGTTTGTGGTCTTCCAGACCCAGAGCCTGGTCTATGGACGGTGAGCAGTCTAGCTGCCTGTTCCCCAGAGCCTGGTCTATGAGCAGTGAGCAGTCTAGCCGATAGTTACCCAGAGCCTGGTCTATGGACGGTGAGCAGTCTAGCCGAGAGTTCCCCAGAGCTTGGTCTATGGACGGTGAGCAGTCTAGCCGATAGTTCCCCAGAGCCTGGTCTGTGGACGGTGAGCAGTCTAGCCATCAGTTCCCCAGAACCTGGTCTATGGACGGTGAGCAGTCTAGCCATCAGTTCCCCAGAGCCTGGTCTATGGACGGTGAGCAGTCTAGCCGATAGTTCCCCAGAGCTTGGTCTATGGACGGTGAGCAGTCTAGTCGATAGTTCCCCAGAGCCTGGTCTATGGACGGTGAGCAGTCTAGCCGATAGTTCACCAGAGCCTGGTCTATGGACGGTGAGCAGTCTAGCCGATAGTTCCCCAGAGCCTGGTCTATGGACGGTGAGCAGTCTAGCCGATAGTTCCCCAGAGCTTGGTCTATGGACGGTGAGCAGTCTAGTCGATAGTTCACCAGAGCCTGGCCTATGGACGGTGAGCAGTCTGGCCGCCAGTTCCCCAGAGCTTGGTCTATGGACGGTGAGCAGTCTGGCCGCCAGTTCCCCAGAGCCTGGTCTATGGACGGTGAGCAGTCTAGCCGATAGTTCCCCAGAGCTTGGTCTATGGACGGTGAGCAGTCTAGTCAATAGTTCCCCAGAGCCTGGTCTATGGACGGTGAGCAGTCTAGTCAATAGTTCCCCAGAGCCTGGTCTATGGACGGTGAGCAGTCTAGCCGATAGTTCACCAGAGCCTGGCCTATGGACGGTGAGCAGTCTAGCCGATAGTTCCCCAGAGCCTGGTCTATGGACGGTGAGCAGTCTAGTCGATAGTTCCCCAGAGCTTGGTCTATGGACGGTGAGCAGTCTAGTCGATAGTTCCCCAGAGCCTGGCCTATGGATGGTGAGCAGTCTAGCCGATAGTTCACCAGAGCCTGGCCTATGGACGGTGAGCAGTCTAGCCGATAGTTCCCCAGAGCTTGGTCTATGGACGGTGAGCAGTCTAGCCGCGAGTTCCCCAGAGCCTGGCCCATGGACGGTGAGTAGTCAAGCCGCCAGTTCCCCAGAGCCTGGCCCATGGACGGTGAGCAGTCTAGCCGCCAGTTCTCGGGAAGATCCTGGCAAAGCTACAAAATCTTTTGGACAAGAGCTTTAGAAGATATGAGCACGGCAGCCCCACAGTGAACTGCACACCTGCTGTAAACTCCAATGTCCCAGTTTATTTACAACACGGCTAAATGCAGCGATACATCTGCCATACCATGCTTGAAGTGGCTGAAAAAGTGCAGAAAGCCTCTTTTTTTCTTCGTTTTTGCAGCGATGTTGAGAAGGGATAACGTTCCATGGGAACTGCGATTACTTTCTCCATTTCATCAAGACGCTGGTGAAGACTGACTCGCTTGATTCCTGATGGTGATGTGGCAAACACAAAAATCACACCATCAAGGGGCTCCATTGTACTACAGTGGGATTGCTCGAGCAAAGAACTGGCACAACGATGGGCCGAATGGCTGCCGCCTGTGCTATCGGCTTCTACCTTTCCATAGAATACAATATATTAAATGCAGTTATATAGTGTCTTTAATGTAGAGAAACATGTCCCGAAGTGCTTCATGGGGTGGTGGGGTTTGGGGATGGGCAGGGAAGGGGACTGGCAGAGGGAAACCAGACAAATCTAAGGTAATGAAAACAGTCTGTGCTTGAAACTGCAACGGTGAAAATTCTTGGCAATTACGGCCCTAATTTGTTTTGTACTCAACCAAATGAAAATGGAGTACTTTATTTAAAGGCCCCATAGTCCATTATCAGAATAACCATTGGTCATTGCTTACCAGCATTGTGATCATAACTGGGTAAACCTTTCAGTTGTCTCTTGGTGATTTGACTGATAAAGTCACCACTAGCCATGTGCTCAGACTTGCTCGTCAATGGATGCCAGTTGGAAAGTGATTTTCCTCGTCTCTACAACAACAACTTGTATTTATATAGCGCCTTTAACGTAGTAAAATGTCCCAAGGTGCTTCATGGGAGCATTATAAAACAAAATTTGACACCGAGCCACATAAGGAGATATTAGGAGTGGTAGGTTTTAAAGAGCGTCTTAAAGGAGGAGAGAGAGGCGGAGAGGTTTTGGGAGGAGATTCCAGAGCTTAGGGTCTTGGCAGCTGAAGGCACAGCCGCCAATGGTGGAGCGATTAAAATCAGGGAAGCTCACGAGGCCAGAATTAGAGGAGCATAGATATCTTGGAGTGTTGTAGGGCTGGAGGAGTTTACAGAGATAGGGAGGGGCGAGGCCATGGAGGGATTTGAAAACAAGGATCAGAATTTTAAAATCGAGGTGTTGCTTAACCAGGAGCCAGTGTAGGTCAGCGAGCACAGGGGTGATGGGTGAACGGGACTTGATGCGAGTTAGGACACGGGTAGCAGAGTTTTGGATGACCTCAAGTTTACGTAGGGTAGAACATGTGAGGCCGGCCAAGAGTGTGTTGGAATAGTCAAGTCTAGAGGTAACAAAGGCATGGATGAGGGTTTCAGCAGCCGGTGAGCTGATGCAGGGGCGGAGTCTGGCGATGTTCTGGAGGTGGAAATAGGTTTAGTGATGGCGTGGATATGTGGTCGGAAGCTCATTTCAAGGTCAGATATGACACCAAGGTTGCAAACAGTCTGGTTCAGCCTCAGACAGATGCTAGGGAGCGGGATGGAGTCGGTGGCTCGGGAACGGAGTTTGTGGTGGAGACTGAAAACAATGGCTTTGGTCTCCCCAATATTTGGTTGGAGGAAATTTCTGCTCATCCAGTACTGGATGTCAGACAAGCAGTCTGACAATTTAGAGACAGTGGAGGGGTCGAGAGCAGTGGTGGTGAGGTAGCGCTGGGTGTCGTCAGCGTATATGTGGAAACTGAGGCTGTGTTTTCAGATGACGTCGCCGAGGAGCAGCATGTAGATGAGAAATAGATGAGATCGAGGGATCTGGCTCCTGGAGCTGCCAAAAGTTGATGTCTTTGTCTAAAGCTTTTAATTTGTAATTTTCTTCTTTGTTGTATACTGATGTGCTCAAGTAAAGCTGGTTTTAAAGAAAAAGCAGGACCTTTTTTTAGTAAAGTAAAATGGGAGTCTTGACATTTGGCTTCACTTTTCTGGGATGAGTCAATTTAATGCAGAGTTCGTGTCTGGCAAGGTGTGCGCTCTCAGCGTATGGAGCCTGCAGTGTGGTGTTGCTTTGACAAGATCGAAAATGGAATATTGGTATTTGAAGCAATACTCCGCTGATTGAGAACACACAAGGCTGCGAATCTCACTGTTAGTGCCATTGTTAAGATTTTCTGGAGTATTGTATTAAATGAGTAATAGTTTGACATGGTAAAATGGTCATTCACTTTGTTCTCTTCTGTTTTGTAGCTGGAGTGTGTAATGCAGTTGGTGCAGGCAGGAGTTGGAGTCAACATTGCAACAACACGATTTGCTCAGACTCCAGCCCACATTGCAGCTTTTGGAGGGCATCCTCAAGGCTTGTTGTGGCTGATCCAAGCAGGAGCAGATTATAATATACAGGTAAGCTCAAAAGGTAGAGGGGAATTGCAGACTCATTTGGGTCTACATTCAACGTAATTTCAACTTAATTTCAAACTTGCTCGGAGACCTCCAGTCTGTCGCAGCCACTATCAGTTCCGACAGTAATGTAATAGTTTTGGTTTAGACGTGTTGCCTCTCTTCTTCCTCATGGCTGCCAGAAATCAGTCCTATTGCTGGTTGTTCTAGAGAGCATTGACTGTATTTAGTTCCTGTCAAAGAAAGCTGCACAAAATGGGTAAAGGACACGAAGGGACCTGCACTTCAAGCAGTGGAACGTGATGCCGAGGTGTCTCTGAAGCAGTCACTGTTTATTTAGAAGTTTACAAATGGAGCTTAGGAAGAGATAGGAAATTAAGAGAATCAGTATGCTGACTGAATTTGAGTTGTATTTTTAAAAATAAATTTCATGGCCCAGATTTTCCCTGCGTAAGCGATTTTGGAGTCTGCCTGTGCGTGTGTGTGTCTTCCTCTCTCTGTCTGTGTGTGTGTATCCCTCTCTGTGCGTGTGCATGTGTGTCCCTCTCTCTCTCTGTCTGTCCTCTGTCTGTCTCTCTCTCCCCCTCTCTGTCTGTGTGTGTCTCTCTGTGTGTCTCTCTGTGTGTCTCTCTCTGTCTGTCTCTCTCTCTCTCTCTCTCTCTCTCTGTCTCTCTGTGTGTCTCTCTGTGTGTCTCTCTGTGTGTCTCTGTGTGTCTCTCTGTGTGTCTCTCTGTGTGTCTCTCTGTGTCTCTCTGTGTGTCTCTCTGTGTGTCTCTCTGTGTGTCTCTCTGTGTGTCTCTCTGTGTGTCTCTCTGTGTGTCTCTCTGTGTGTCTCTCTGTGTGTCTCTCTGTGTGTCTCTCTGTGTGTCTCTCTGTGTGTCTCTCTGTGTCTCTCTGTGTGTCTCTCTCTGTGTCTCTCTCTGTGTCTCTCTCTGTGTCTCTCTCTGTGTCTCTCTCTGTGTCTCTCTCTGTGTCTCTGTCTCTCTCTGTCTCTGTCTCTCTCTGTCTCTGTCTCTGTCTCTGTCTCTGTCTCTGTCTCTGTCTCTGTCTCTGTCTCTGTCTCCGTCTCTCTCTCTCTCTCCGTCTCTCTCTCTCTCTCCGTCTCTCTCTCTCTCTCCGTCTCTCTCTCTCTCTCTGTCTCTCTCTCTGTCTCTCTCTCTGTCTCTCTCTCTGTCTCTCTCTGTCTCTCTCTGTCTCTCTCTGTCTCTCTCTCTGTCTCTCTCTCTGTCTCTCTCTCTGTCTCTCTCTCTGTCTCTCTCTCTGTCTCTCTCTCTGTCTCTCTCTCTGTCTCTCTCTCTGTCTCTCTCTCTGTCTCTCTCTCTGTCTCTCTCTCTGTCTCTCTCTCTGTCTCTCTCTCTGTCTCTCTCTCTGTCTCTCTCTCTGTCTCTCTCTCTGTCTCTCTCTCTGTCTCTCTCTCTGTCTCTCTCTCTGTCTCTCTCTCTGTCTCTCTCTCTCTGTCTCTCTCTCTCTGTCTCTCTCTCTCTGTCTCTCTCTCTCTGTCTCTCTCTCTCTGTCTCTCTCTCTCTGTCTCTCTCTCTCTGTCTCTCTCTCTCTGTCTCTCTCTCTCTGTCTCTCTCTCTCTGTCTCTCTCTCTCTGTCTCTCTCTCTCTGTCTCTCTCTCTCTCTCTCTCTCTCTCTCTCTGTCTCTCTCTCTCTGTCTCTGTCTCTCTCTGTCTCTCTCTGTCTCTGTCTCTCTCTCTCTCTGTCTCTCTCTCTGTCTCTGTCTCTCTCTCTCTGTCTCTCTCTCTCTCTGTCTCTCTCTGTCTCTCTCTCGCTGTCTCTCTCTCTCTCTCTCTCTCTCTCTCTCTCTCTCTGTCTCTCTGTCTCTCTGTCTCTCTGTCTCTCTCTCTCTCTGTGTCTCTCTGTCTCTCTGTCTCTCTCTGTCTCTCTCTCTCTGTCTCTCTCTGTCTCTGTCTCTGTCTCTGTCTCTCTCTGTCTGTGTCTCTCTCTCTGTCTGTCTGTGTGCGTCCCTGTCTCTGTCTCTCTCTCTGTCCATCTCTCTCTCTCTGTGTCTGTGCGTGTCCCTGTGTGTGTGTGCGTCCCTCTCTCTGTCTGTGTGTGTGTCCCGCTCTCTCCCTCTCTGTCTGTATGTGTGTCCCGCTCTCTCCCTCTCTGTCTGTGTGTGTGTCCCTCTCAGTCTCGGTCTATGTGTGTGTGTATCTGTATCCCTCTCTGCCTCTGTCCCTCTCTGTCCCTCTCTGTCAGAGTGTCACCCTGTGTGTGTGTGTGTGTTTGTGTCTCTGTCTGTCTGTCTCTCTCTCTCTCTCTCTCTCTCTGTGTCTCTCTCTCTCTCTCTCTCTCTCTCTCTCTCTGTGTGTGTCTCTCTCTCTCTCTATACCTATCTCTCTTTTTCTTTCCATGTGTGTGTCTGTCTGTCTCTGTCTCTCTCTGTCCCTCTCTGTCTCTGTGTGTGTGTCTCAATTTTGTGGATTAGTGTTTCTAAGTCTCCATCTCTCCGCGTTGCATACTACAAAAATAACTTTGTTAAATTAACAGTCTAATTTAGACAAATGATGACTAGTTTAGAAATGCTCAACCTTTATAATATGTTTAATTGAATTGATGGATTTTATTCTAAACCATTTACTTTAAGTAGGACAGGAATTTTTTTAATGGATTCCCGACCGTATAGATAATGTGCATGGAGTCTGTCCCGACCTCCTTCACAGCACAGTGCGCAATCCTTTATTTAGTAACTGTTTAAAGTTCTTGCTGCGAAGGATTACAGTTAGCCAGATGCTCTGGTATTTTGTTTGGAATATTTCCATCATGTTGTCCAATGAGACTTCTGCAAAATATAAAATGTTACACTGCCAAGATTAACAAGGACTTAACTTATCAGTTATCAGTACTGTTAATTTATTAAGAAAGAAGTTGCATTTATACAGCCCCTCTCCTGCCCTCCAGACATCCCAATGTGCGTCACAGTCAGTGTAAGTTGTGCACCACAAGATCTCACAAACAGCAGTGAGATAAATGACCAGTTAATCTGTTTTGACGGTGTTGGGTGAATGTGGGCCAGGACACTGGGAGAGCTCTTCTGTTTCTTTTGAATAGCTGCCATAAGATCTTGTACGCCCATCTGAACAGGCAGGCAGGGCCTCAGTTTAACGTCTCATCCCAAAGACAGTGCAGCGCTCCCTCAGTACTGCCCCTCCGACAGTGCAGCTCTCCCTCAGTACTGTCCCTCCGACAGTGCAGCTCACGCTCAGTACTGCCCCTCCGACAGTGCAGCACTCCCTCAGTACCGTCCCTCCGACAGTGCAGTGCTCCCTCAGTACCGCCCCTCCGACAGTGCAGCGCTCCCTCAGTACTGTCCCTCCGACAGTGCAGCGCTCCCTCAGTACTGTCCCTCCGACAGTGCAGCGCTCCCTCAGTACTGTCCCTCCGACAGTGCAGCTGTCCCTCCGACAGTGCAGCTCTCGCTCAGTACTGTCCCTCCAACAATGCAGCGCTCCCTCAGTACTGTCCCTCCGACAGTGCAGCACTCCCTCAGTATTGCACTGAAATGCCAGCTTGGATTACATGCTAAATCCTGGAGCAGGACTTTAACCCAGAGCCTTCTGACTCAAGCAGGACTGCTCGCACTGAGCCACGGCTGACAGGTATTTACAATTGGCAATGTTCCTGCTCCCTTTTACACTTTTTAATGTTTGGGGCTATATTTTTCTTGGGCTGGACTGAGTGCAGCTGATATGTTCCATGCCTCGCACTGTTGCAGTTAGATAGGAAAATATAATACTCCTTTTTGTGAGGCTTAGAAGTTTCCAGGACCCTCTGTCGGTGTGAAACACTCTGATCAGCAATAGCACAACGGCTTACAGAATCGGGCTGTCCTTACAGTGTCCCAGCAATGTGCCGGCACTCCAGCCTCACAACAATATTCTTAAGACACACGCGTGACATTGCCTTTTCCCACATCAGTTTGGTTGGTTGTTGGATCTTTCTGGATGGATGCATTAAGATGGGGTGAATGGCCTTCCTCATCTTGTGATGGAGTGACTGAAGGAATCGTTGGAGTTGACCTGTATTCTACAGCTGTGATTTTTTTTTTCCTGAATTAGAAACAAAAAAAGTGGCATCATGGACAGTGATGCCAAGCACTTTACTGATTTTTGTTTCCACCCGGGTAATTCTGTCTGTATGTAGAATGCCAATTCAGAGCTCCAGTCTATCAGAGTGAATGCCAGGAAGGAAAAATAAACAACAGCACTGCGGGTGACTAATGAGGAAAAAATGTTTTTGAAGCTTACGCAGACTTTGAAATGGAGACAGGGCTGACTTCCTCTCCAAACTCATGGAAAACTTTCACTCAATGAGATCTTAAGAAAGCATGTTGGCTCACTCAAAGGTTGGTTTGGTTTGGCAGAGCACTCATCAGAGCAATGCAGAGTCACAACTGGTAGCAGTGGAAACAATACAAGAGGTGACCTAATAGAGAGGTTTTCAAGATGATGAGGGGCTTTGATAGAGTAGATAGAGAAAAACTATTTCCTCAGGGCAAGTGGGTCCATAACCAGAGGTCATAGATTCAAATAATTGGCAGAAGATCCAGAGGGAGATGAGAATTTTTTCACTGAGTTGCTGGGATCTGGAACGCTCTACCTGAAAAGGTGGTGGAAGCTGATTCCATAAATAATTGGACAGGTACTTGTGGATGAGGAACTTGCAGGGTTACGGACAAAAAGCAGCAGCGTGGGACTAAGCACGACTGCTCTTTCAAAGAGCCAGCGCAGAAACGACAGGCTGAATGGCCTCCTTCTGTGCTGTAAGTTTTGATGCTATGAACCAGGGAGACTGGACTGGGGCATTATTTTGAGAAGAGTGGAGGTGCCTATTGGCATGTGGTGATACTCTCCCACAGAAGATCTTGCCCATAACATCCGTATGCAAAGAGTTAAGTTAGATTCCAGGTTCATTGGTCTCTGGGACAAATTGAAGTAACATGGCGAGGAGTTTGCTGTAGCCCCTTAAAAGGGAACGTGACAAGTTCCTGAGAGAAGAGGGATAAGTTTCTAGTGAATTGTGATTGTGATGAGTTATAGGGAACTGCGGTGTCCTAGAGACTAGCTTGGTTGCTTTAGAGAATCGGACCTTTCCCAGATTTTCCCAGATTTTGCACAGGTTTTCTCCCAGGGGACAGTGTTGCTCTGTGTGTGTGGATGCACGGTTGGCTAGGTGGGGCAGATTTAACTGGCCTGATGGTCTCATTAACAATCCGCCTTCTGTTATTGCCTCTAATGTATAATGAATAAAGAATTTAAATCTGCAATAAAGCTAACTGAGATAATACTAACCATGAAAACTACCTTATTGTGAATTCTCTGTATTCCTTCTACTTTTGGAACAAGGGATGGTCTCTAGTTAGTTCATAATTTACCTGGATTAATGTACTTTTTTTTTCAAAAAGCTTGATTTATTACTGAATAGAGAAGTGATATTTCATGTCGTGACATAGAACAGCTGATGTATACCAGTCTTTGTACAGTGATGCCGAGCTCCGTACAGAGCATCAGACTCCGTACAGTGATATCTATCTCCTTTTATTCCAGGATGTTGTGGGTGAAACCCCTGTCCATAAAGCAGCACGATCAGGAAGTTTGGATTGCCTTAATGTCCTCGTGTCTCATGGGGCTAAAACAGAGTAAGTGAACATTTCAGCACCCCTTAAATAATCAGCACAGTAACTTGTAAACACTCTAGGGGTGATGGGTATAAGACACAGTTAAAGGAGCTGTATGCTTTAATTTTGACCCTAGGCTTTTTAAACTAAAATAATCCCCTGAAATACTTACCCTTAGTATTTTTCAACAACAGTCCCTTTTTCAGTAACTTCACATACCGTTATTCCAGCGAATGTTGTACTAAACTAAATATCTTCTAGCCTATCAGAATACAAGGTAGCCCTGGTGAGAGATGAGGACCATTAATAGATTCTGTAAAAAAACCTATGTAAGCCTGTTATTTTGGGGGGTAATGTCAGCATCGGTTAACTAAAGTATAAGGGCTGTATTTTCCCAATGCACGCTCCAGCCTGGAGCCTTACCTGCTGGGAGCGCGTATCGGGAGATTGTAGGCCAACTCCCCACGGTATCCTGATTACGGTTCATCGTCAGAAAATGGTGAGGAGTGGGCCTGCAATTTCCCGAGGCACGCTCGCAGCGGGTGAGTCTCTGTGCCAAGTGTGTGCATTCAGGAAACCAGCCCTTTAGTGTTTTAATTACAGCATAAAGCTCCTTTAAAACCAAGAGTCCAACTGAATAAAGTAACATGTTTAGCTGTTAATTTGTTAAACCTCTATACAAATTAATGTTTAATAAAGAATATTGCACACCTTTACCTTCTGCACTTCCATTCCTTCTTATATTTAAAACTGGATACGATTGTTCTTGTATGGCCATAATTTTCTGATGCAACTAATTATCAAAATCTACATAATTAGGTTTTAGGCACTTCTCTTAATCTTAATGGGCTGCAGGAATTTAATTTACTCCTTTGTAAAGTTCGGGGGTTCACCTCCCCCATTTTCTAAAATTGAAACCTCCCTGAAAGGTGTGCCTCTGTGGCGAGCTGGTCTCGGCATGCACTGTGGGGCACGTTCTTTATTATCCTACTGGGAGGGGCAACTTTTGTATCTGTCCTTGGAATGTGGCAATGTGCAAACCCATTAAAAGCTTAATGCAGTAACGCTACAACAATGCAGGATTTATTCCATGCATTAATACCTGTTCTTACCTAACCTCCTTACTTGCTTCCATTAATGTAGCCACTAATCTGGCTTTTCTTTCTTTAATATCTCTTTGATTTCCTCTTCTCCCTCAATCCCCTCCCCACTCAAAGAATCCACAATGAAGCAAGGTCTTTCTATTAATGAACACTGCAGGGTAGAGTTAGCAGCTCCCGTGCTCCTACCCTGGAACTTCACACACTGGGAGCATAGATCGGGAGTTTGGACTCAATTTTAAATGCAAAGAATTCCTCAGGAGCATTCCCCTGTAGCCCCAGTAATCATCCCTCGTGTATGAAGTTCTGTGCCAGGAGCTCAAATTTATTTAAAAATCTACCTTTTTATACGCACCCTTAATAATTTTACCGTACATGTAATCTCATCGCGCTGTGAGTTGTCCCGCTGTTAAGAGGCATTGTAGCCCTTGAAAATGAGAAACTTAAGACAGCCAGAAACACACAACGCTTTCTGTGCTCGAATGTGAAGGCTTCATCTCAGATGCATTCTTCCTGGATTTTCTCTAAAGTTAGTCAAAGTTCTTTTAAAGCCAAGTCCCTTTCAAGCAGAAGCGATGATTCTCACAAGCAGTGCCTAGTGACCTTAGTCAACAGCTCTTTTGGATTTTCGCCGAGTTCCCAAGTGAGTTCCTCAATTACTTAATTACAACTTGCGCGGTGGAATTGATCACTTGCCCATCATTCAGTTCGAGATTTAACTCCCACACACTAAATTTGTGCCAGTTCTTTTTAATGTCCAGATGATTTAATCATTTAGAAACATTAACAATTACAAAAAGCATAAACACAAAACTAGCGCCGAATTATTTTGCAGCAATAAATAAGCGAAATCACATTTGCACTGGGGCTACTTACAGTGATAATTGCACAGCTATTACATTTACATTTATTTTTCAGTTGATTTCCACGACTTTAATAACACATTTCACTTGGGCTGTGGGTGCTTCTGAGCTTGGTTTACGGTTTTTGAATTTTATGCGGGGTTGAAGATTCCGTAGCCCGGAGCTATGGCATTAACTTGCCTTTTTTTCTCTACTTCTCCCTCCCACTCCATCTTTCGAGGGCTTTCCAAATTAATCTCTGAAGCCTGACATTCATCAATCAGTCACACTTTTTTCCTGTTCGGGTGTGTTCAGCATTGTCTTGCATCACCCAGTCATCCATTATTATTATGAGCACCTTCCCACCCATTCAGTCAACACAGGCTAGTACTAAGACCAGCTTTACAGTTACTACTTTCCAATAAAACATTCCATTTCAACTGCAAAGCAAAAGGAATTTGCAGGTACTTTGCTTCACTGGCTGGCTGTGCACACACGCATTTCAGTGTAGTTCAAACATAACTATTTGCAGCAGAGCCTGTGATGAGAATATTGAATAGCTAAAAGTCCCAAGTTCTGTGGAAGGCACTTGCCCTCTTCGGAAAAAAGAGAACTAGCAGAGTCCAAGGGAGTTAAAAGTAAACCGAGTATATGGCGTCCATAGTGCTCCCAGTAGTAACCCCCTGTTTAACCTTAGTATTGTGGACACGGGGCACATGGTATAACTCAATTGCACTCTCTATTCCCTTTTGCCTTTGTCATTATTGTGCTGGGACAGGTTTTCTTTTAAATCCTCAAGTGTTTTGGCAGTACCTGTTTCAACAGTTGCAGTTCAGAGGAAACTTGTGAGAAGTTGCAAATTGAACAAAATTAAGAAGTGAAAGATAATTCTAAACAAGAGTAGTTTCAACAAGGATTGGCTGTGGGACCTGTTCATTCATATTACCGTGATTTAGAAGCAGATGAAGACAAATTACTTGGGAACCAAAGATTAATGCTGGTTGGGCAGATACGTGGAACATCCTAGTTGATGCTTATTAATACAAGGTAATGCATGTTGGTGCTAAAATATATTGAAAGTGAAGATTGGAGCTGGAGTTGGTTTTGACTATTGAGCAAATATTGAAAATATCATGATGTGGCAGTGATTGCCAAGACAAACAGAGCAATGTCTTCTGCAGGGAGATAAGTGTAATGTAAGGAAGTGATGCTAATGCACTGTAAAGTGTTGGTGAGGCCAGCATTGGAACATTAAGCTCCATTGTGGTGGGCATACTATTGGAAAGGCTACGAGTGAAACAACAAAGATGACACTGGATCGAGCTAGGGTGAAAGGCTCAGTGATGGCCATTGTTAGGAACTAAACTAGGATGAAGGACCAGGACAATTTAAATGCTTTTTTCCCCTTTTAAGAATAAATAACATGTAGAAGGTGGGTGCAGATAGCGTGTGGACCCAGTAGCAATACACTAAAGTGCAAACGAAGTTGTGAGAGCTTGATTCTGAAGTTTCGACAGAGCAAATTGCTAATCAAGTGAAGGAAATTTAGATTCTATTGCAAGCAAATTAGTCTCCTGAGTCACCAAGAGTAGGATGCAGGTTTGGTACAAGATCAGGAGTGAAATGCAATATTCTGTTCCAAGATAAAGTGGGAATTGCTTGTGGGCTGGCTGAATTTTCGTGCTCCCAGTTGTCCTGTTCAGTGAAGGGAAGGGCAGAAGTTGCTGTCAGAACACTGGAGAATGCAGCAACAAGTTTAGTTTTGTTTCGCTTTTCTGTGACACATCTTTCCGAAATAGAATACAAGTGTTTGCTGCAACATTTGGGACTTTTTATTTGGAATTCTACCCTGATTACATATTCCACTCACAGATACTGAAATTAAATATTTTTTTTCTCTGAATGCCACTCCTCAGTCAAGCACAATACCTGCCACTTACCCTTACTTCCAATCTCTATTGGTTTCATCATCTATATTAGCCTTTGTTGACTATCAAGGAAGAGGAAACAAATTAATGATGGTAAGATTTTTGGATACTCTAATTATTGTTGGCAGTTTACTGCTTTTTCCAGTACACATGTCGTCAACCACTGATGTCATGGTTGCCTGCCCTGGTTCCCTAGATATAACATGGATCTAAAATCTCTCTTCTTGATTGAAATTTGACGGAGGTAGGTGGATCAGGAATGCTGGAGAAATTCTGACCTGTTTCCTGTATTCTATCTGTATTATGTTGTATTCAATTGCAGGACGATGTGTGATCAATTTGGACGGTCAGTGTCCTTTTCTAGTTGGGTTACCAGCTGTGCTCCCCAATTGGGTCACTCTGCTGCTGGGATTTGCTTTTCCATGGTCTTAGTTTTCAATAAATTTTTTTGTAGCAAATGCAGGTGGGATGAAGGGCATTATTTAATCAGGAAGCGGAATTTAATGCGACCCAGGAAATGCCACTGAGGGTAATTAGGGAGCAGTGCATGGGGTGGGGCAGGGGTGGTGGTCAGAAAGGACCACAGAAAATACCATCTACAGGAATTGGAGGGAATGGGCTATATTCATCCAGGAGGGACTTTGGGACTTGCCACCGACAGGAACTGGAGGGAATGGGCAGCGTTCATGCAGGAGTGACCTTGGGACTTGCCACCTACAAGAATTGGAGGGAATGAGCATTGTTCATCCAGGAGGGACCTTGGGGCTTGCCACCCACAAGAATTGGAGGGAATGGGCGCTGTTCTTCCAGGAGGGACCTTGGGGCTTGCCACCTACAAGAATTGGAGGGAATGGGCGCTGTTCATCCAGGAGGGACCTTGGGGCTTGCCACCTACAAGAATTGGAGAGAATGGGCGTTGTTCATCCAGGAGGGACCTTGGATCTTGCCACCTACAGGAATTGGAGAGAATGGGCAGTGTTCATCCAGGAGGGACCTTGGGACTTGCCACCTACAGGAATTTGAGAGAATGGGCGGTGTTCATCCAGGAGAGACCTTGGGACTTGCCACCTACAGGAATTGGAGAGAATGGGCGCTGTTCATCCAGGAGGGACCTTGGGGCTTGCCACCTACAAGAATTAGAGGGAATGGGCGCTGTTCATCCAGGAGGGAGTTGGGGCTTGCCACTTACAGGAATTAGAGGGAATGGGCGCTGTTCATCCAGGAGGGACCTTGGGGCTTGCCACCTACAAGAATTAGAGGGAATGGGCGCTGTTCATCCAGGAGGGACCTTGGGGCTTGCCACCTACAAGAATTGGAGGGAATGGGCGGTGTTCATCCAGGAGGGACCTTGGGGCTTGCCACCTACAAGAATTAGAGGGAATGGGCGCTGTTCATCCAGGAGGGACCTTGGGGCTTGCCACCTACAGGAATTGGAGAGAATGGGCGGTGTTCATCCAGGAGGGACCTTGAGACTTGCCACCTACAGGAATTAGAGGGAATGGGCGCTGTTCTTCCAGGACGGACCTTGGGGCTTGCCACCTACAGGAATTAGAGGGAATGGGCGTTGTTCATCCAGGAGGGACCTTGGGACTTGCCACCTACAGGAATTGGAGGGAATGGGCGGTGTTCATCCAGGACGGCCCATAGATGCTTAGGAATTGGCTTGGACTTTTGGATCCAGGAGAGAACGCTGAAGGATGTGGATGGCTTCTTCAGGATGGAAACTGCCAGACTTTCTTGATGAAAGGGATGAATGAACATCTGTTCAAGTTATTTGGATGTAGCCATGGGCAAGTTCAAATCTCAAGAGACTGGAACAAGGAGGAAAACCTGGGGCATCAGTTGAAGTCTTCCACCCGAGCCGTTGTAATGCGGTAAATGTTTTCTCCAGGTACTAGTGCTCTCTCTGTTCAGTGAGGATAGCCTTAAGTCCATGCAATGCATCTTAATAGGATTCCTCCAGAGGTGCACAGATCTACAGAGACAAGTCACCTTGGCCAGGACATTGATTTTTAATGCTTTAGGTTGCATCAAAAACCAATCGAGCTCTGAAGTCAAAAAATTGGGGCAGTTAGAGGTACTAAAATAATCAAGCAGGGTAGCAGGTACAATTAAATATAACCCTTCTGAAGTTTTCTTGGAGTAGTAGATTCCTAAATAGTCGCTCATAATTGGATTAGGTGTATGACACCCACCACATAAAATCAAGTAAATTCTAATCATAAAATACTTTTGAAAAGGGAATATCGGATAGCTGAAAAATGAAGGTGTCGAGTACAGTTTAAGTGAAGCTGTACGTAGCATGACTGAATCAGAACACGGGGATATCAGAAATCGCTTCAACTGGGGGGTGGGGTACTGTAGATGGAGATTATTAATATTGTAATGATTTTTCACCCATTTCAGAGTTATCTAGAAGTAAAATGTTTCCATCTTTTGCAGGTAAATACTTGGAATAGAGAAATGATCCATATGTCATGCACTTTAATTCTCTTTTCTTTTATAGCAGCATTGTAATTCTACAAACCTCATTCTGTATGGAGCCCACGTTAGTATATGCTGCTACAGAAATTAAAACACTCCACATGAATGGATAGAAGTATTCCATATATTTACGGCCAGTACAGGACTTGGAAATAGTATGAAATGGGTTAAACGGCATTATTAATTCAAGATGTATTCATGTTCTTGTTTCATTGTTAAGATTACTTTCACCAGCACCCCTTAGTTTGTTTTATTTGCCATTGCCCATGTAACTGTAACAGTGCAGAGAATTGAGTCTTTAAGAGATTGAAAAATGTCAAAATGTTTTCCAGCTACGTAATTTGAATTTGACTTGATTTTGAAGTAATCCTAGCAAGGGGGATCATTCCCAATAGAAACGCTGAAACTGCCACAGGGGCTTCATGGAAACCTTACAGTTGTGGCAATGAGTGCGCAGTATCGCTTCCCCTCAGCACACAAGGCATACCGTTGAGGTATTTGTTGTGGAGATTGGTTTTAATGCTATGTAGGAACTGAGTTATAGATCTTTTAGATGTGCATGCTTTGTTTACCCTAATTTAAAAGTACTTCAGATATGTAAACTAATATAGTTAAGTTGAGAACTTTTTGTTTTAATGTAAGTTTTACACAATTTTTCGAGAAAAAAAAAGTGGTTTACTTATTGAAATTAATTGCCGCATGATTGTAACCAGGAACAATTTGATTGTTGAAAGCGATATGAAACTTGCTGCTTATTTAGATATAAAATGATAACTGCTTTACTTTGGAGAAAACTGCAGTAACAGTGTTGACTTAACGTTGAATTTAACGCCATACTTGGAAAGAAATTGAGATTTCCTTACCAGTTCCTTTAACACCTATTTTCCTCTACTCATTCTCCCTCCCCGCCCTGCTCGAATCCTACATGGCACTGTAAGAAATTATGACCCCATCAGTTTATCAATCCTACCTGCGAATATTAAAATGTCATTTCAGTAACTTAAAATGCATTTAGATTTGTAATTGACCTTTTTTTTCAACTCCAGGTTCCACATTTCCCCTCCGTCATATATCTGTAAATATCGCAATGCAACCTCGATAACTGTTCGCTTTATAACACAGGCAACAAGTAACTTCTCAGCAAATTTTGGAAAGCCATTTTCTGGAAGTACAATATGTTTAACAACAAATATAATTTAATATTCTTCTCCCCAAAATGTCATGACCTGTTTCTCACTCTCCATTTTCGAAAGCAATCCAATTTGTCGTTGTCAAGGTATCCAACTTGTCAGGCCATTAACTTTATTGTCTGACTCAGTAAATCTGAACCATAACTTCATTCGGACTCTCCTTCCAAAAGTGGCCACAAGGTGAGCTGTCATTGTGTCTGATTGGTAACCTATTCTGCATGGCACACAGAAAAGAAAGTGGTGACTGGGACAATTTGGTTCACCTGTTTGTTTGATAAATGCTCCTATTTGTCGGCTTACTCATTTCCCAGTACTGCAGCAACAAATCACTTCCTACTATCTTCGCCCTTTCGGAGGGGGTTTGGAACTGCGTCTGTGCCTTTATCCCTTTACCATGTAGATGTGCGATGCAAGAATCCGTCAAGATCGAGATTTCACAGGAAAACAGTTGCGGTAAATGATGCACAATAACCATTTTGCTGTAAAGTGTAGGCTCTATTGGGGGTTCACAGAACATTAATAAACCACCCTGGCATCACACACTTAATTTATATCATCGAAACCCCTTTGGTTACATTACAATCTTCCAACAGACACCAGCACACCTATCCTGTGCGTATTTGTAATTGGGATTTATTAAATGAAGGTGGTGTGGACACATAATGATGTCACTCGGATATCCGTACCATACAGTGGTTAGTAGTGAGCAATATGTTTTCTGTACTATGTTCACTTGAGCTGTGGAAAAACTCCAAAATGGTCATTCCTGCGTTCTGTCCGCCAATCCTTTGGATGCGATGTTAACTCGTGGCCCTGTCTGCCTATTCAGGTGGGTGTTAAAGATCCCAGGCCGCTATTCATAGATGAGCAGGCAGTTCTACCAAGGTCTCAACCAACATTCCTCCTTCAATCGTCAGTGCCAAAAATGGATTAACTGGCCATTTATCTCATTCGCTGTTTATGGAACCTTGCTGTGCACGAATTGGCTGCCGCATTTGGCTACAACGTGAGTGACTACAAAAAGAAGTAATTCAGCCCATGTGAAGCATTTTGGAACATCTCAAGGACATTATATGAATACAAGTTCTTGATTTTATTTCTTTCAGCCACGTTTGTGTTGAGTCTGGGGAGAGACGCAGGATTCTCTCGGGTTTTGGTTTTCCAGCATTATTTGAGCGGCTGAGGCAGAAGATTGGCCGGGGTCCCCATTCCTCTCTACCCCCACCATTTATACAACCATAAGGATCTTCCAGCATCGATCCTGCCAGACGCCAGGACTGCTTGACTCGATGCTGATACTCTGATTTTTTGGCCCCTGTTCTACTTTACGATATGAGCGGTACTCTTAATACCTTCTGCAATGGAACATAGGAACAGGAGGAGGCCATTCAATTAGATCATGGCCGATCTGTACTTTAACTAATGGAAGAAGAACAGAACAATCAATTGCAGCACAGATAGAGCAAGCTGAGAGAAAACTAGATTGCTATGAACATAACATAGGAACAGGAGGAGGCCATTTAGCCCCTCGAGCCTGTTCCACCATTCAATGAGATCATGGCTGATCTGTGACCTAATTCCATGTACCCGCCTTTGCCCCACATCCCTTAATACCTTTGGTTAACAAAAATCTATCAATCTCAGATTTAAAATTAACAATTGACCCAGCATCAATTGCCGTTTGCGGAAGAGAGTTCCAAGCTTTTACCACCCTAACTTTGACAGGAGATCCAATGATACTCGTTTTGAATTGCACGCCGCCAGAATCCATTGAAGTCTTCTGAGATGTTCAAGTCAATGACTGATGATTCACCATGAAGTGTGCAATGATACCACTAATGGGCTGGCCATGCAGAACGCTATATTGGTGATCGTGGTTTACACCAGAAGTGTAAAGTGATGAATAACTTCAAGGTTAACTGCAGCTTTCATTACTTTAGAAAGTACCAATGTAAGGGCTCTTGTTCGAGAGTTCAGAAGGATCAGCTTTGTTAGGGATAGGCTGAACCCGAGCAAAATTGCATGGAAATGGAACAATGGACTGGGCGAGAGAGATTGTAAAGACAGCGAAGGGCAGGGACACGTGTTTTGAGGATGCTAGGAGGGATACCCCTAGGACCAGGAGGCTTACTGGAATATCAGATTCAACAAACCTGGTGGTCATGATGGCAGAAACAGAATGGAGCATTGGTTCTATTCCAAGATCATCAAAGTTGAGTTGGAGGCAAAAAGTGGTGCTGAAAGGTCATATGCAAGATTGCGGATAATTGGGCCAGTGACCATTCTTATGAAGCCAACATTTTAATACTTGGAGATCGTTGTACACTGAAAAATGTCTCCCTTCTCGGCTTAGCTGAGGTGGATATTATATTCCTGCATTATTTCCAGCACTTGCACCATTTATTGAAGTATGAATCTTAACTAGGCACGAAAACTGAAGGGCATTTCAAAGCTTACGTTATCAACTGCCTGCCTCAAAAACTTTTGTTCCAAGTGTGTGTTCCACCATAGATTTGTGTCAGGTGTTCTGAGCTGCTTTTGTGGGAATTTTGAGGAAAAGCTGCATTCCTATTTATGTATATATTTAAATTGATTATTAGCTGAAATACAAGAGCTTGTGGTCACTGTTGAAGGTTGTTCTCTTTGCATTGGACACATTATAAATTTGACACAAAAACTGAAAAATGCAACTGAACTTAAAAAGTATTTTATAATGTAATGCACAAACCTTATGAAGATCAGCTTAAATTTAAGTATCATCCAAGTATTTCTGCTCCCTTACGCTATGATGTCCTTGTTGAGTATTTTAAATAAATCTTGATCAAACTTAAATGAGTTTCTATTTCTTTCACTAGGTTGCTTTTGAAAATGTGATTACTTTAGGATCATTTTTGAAACCATGAACTGCTGTTTGGATTTTTTTCAACCAAACTTAAGAATTATTCCCTCTTAAATGTACATGCTACTAGTATAGCACTACTGCCTTTTCATGGCCCCCTTCCCACCACCATCCATATTGTTTGCAATAGAAACTGGAACCATAATCATTCACATACCTTTAAACACTGAATTAATGCCGTTGTAAGTTAGACTGTAACCCAAGTGCTGTTTGTGTCTGTTATCAATTAGCCTGGTGTCAACACTTCTCTGGTGCTCAATTACTAAAGCTGGCAAGCAAAATTGTGCAAAGTATAAGTGGAGTAGATTTTAAGTTCTAAGCAAAGATGGCCATGCCATGCAAGTATAAGAAAAGGTAATCTTTGACCGTGTTTGTAGGAGTGTCCCATAAACCAATGCTCCCAACACATTGACTGCCCCTTGTCTATCCATTATTGCCCATTTGTCAATTGCTGCCGGCTTTTGTTTCCACAGCACTGCTCTTCTGTTAAGTCTGTTGCCATCAAAGAGGATGGCATCGATCCAAGCATATTTACAGCCTCTCCAATGTGGCTGAAGTTTCCCCAAGTTTCTGGTTCCGTTTCAGGTTATCCTTGAAATGTTTCTTCCTCCCGTTTACAGGTGGCTGTACAATACAGCTTTGGGCAGTCATTCACCCAACATACCGATACAATGTGCAGGCCACTGGAATTATGCCCATTTCACCATGCCTGACCCGGTCAGGTTGGTGCACTGCATCTCACCATGGTGTTCTTTCTTACCACTAAATTTTCATGGACTTATACCGCACACTAAAGCTTTCTAGCTTCTTTACATGTTGATGAAGAGTCTCGAATTTCAAACCTTATAAAAGTGAGGGAGCATGCCAAGTACATAAAACTGTTCATGGCATTTACTGTTGTGTCCTTATCATGATCTTGGATTCACTATAAGGTTGGCCTTGTACAGTCTGGTGTATAACTTTGTCTCCTTTAAGCTGGTCAACCCATAACAATAGGCCAATCACTTCTCTTCTTAGGCAGTCCCTCGGAACCGAGGATGACTTGCTTCCACACTAAAAATGAGTTCTCAGGTGACTGATTCCAAGGCGGGACCTACAGTCTCTGTCACAGGTGGGGCAGACGGTGGTTGAAGGGGCGGGTGGGTGGGGTGCTTGGGTTGACGTGCGTTCCTTCCGCTGTTTGCGCTTGGCTTCCGCTTGCTCCCGGCGAAGAGACTGGAGGTGTTCGCCGCCTTCCCGGATGCGTCTCCTCCACTTTGTGCGGTCTTGGGCCAGGGATTCCCAGGTGTCGGTGGGGATCTTGCACTTTTTCAAGGAGCCTTTGAGGGTGTCCTTGAAGCGTTTCCTCTGCCCACTTGGGGCTCTCTTGCCGTGTCGGAACTCCGAGTAGAGCGCTTATTTTGGGAGTCTCTTATCGGGCATGCGGACGATGTGGCCCATCCATCGGAGCTGGTCGAGCGTGGTCAAAGCTTCGATGCTGGGGATGTTGGCCTGAGCAAGAACACTGACGTTGGTGCGCCTATCCTGCCAATGGATTTTGCAGGATCTTGCGGAGGCAGCGTTGGTGGTACCTCTCCAGTGCTTTGAGGTGCCTGCTGTACATGGTCCATGTCTCTGAAGCATACAGTTCCTACAGCGGGTATCACTACCGCTCTGTAGACAATGTAGGCCAATCGCTAACCTGCTGTCAATCAGCATCAGAATGGGGGAGTGTTGCACAGTGACCAGCGAATTAAAGTTCACTGATGACGTGTGGCTTTATATTGCATTTGGTCTTTGGTCTGGTGGGGTTGCAAATACACTATTTGTCCAGAATCACGTCAACACCTCTGTTCAAATCTGTCGTGAAATCGCTGCGAGATCCGAGGGGTTTACACAGCCCTGCTTCGCATCGTGTCTTATAGGGAATGTGTCAGGTGTGCTGCTGTCACCAGTTACTGTCCCCGTCACACGTTGCCTGACTTGTGTTGATGAGCTTATTGGGAATGGCCAGACTTGCTCACCAGCTTCCAGAGTCCTTGGCTGATGGCACCGAGGGCCCATCAATGAACGCTGAGTACGGCGGTTGATGTTATCTTTGACCTTTCTGTATCTGTTGGGCCATGAACTGTCCTACGCTTTGCACAAAAGAACCCACATTGTGCTTTAAGCAGTAAATCACCCACAAGATTTACCGAAAGTTGGTTACATTTCAGCTTCGTCCCTCGTGGTGGGCAGAAAAAAGATGTAACGTTCTGTGGTCAGATTTTTGTTCCTTTCACATCTGAATGGGAACATCTGATGTGTCTGGGAGATCAGATACTCTCCTCAGTCAGGTGCAACAGTTGCAGGGGACTTTGTGCAATAGTCACCGTCGTGTCTTGGAGATCAGATACTCTCCTCAGTCAGGTGCAACAGTTGCAGGGGACTTTGTGCAATAGTCACCGTCGTGTCTTGGAGATCAGATACTCTCCTCAGTCAGGTGCAACAGTTGCAGGGGACTTTGTGCAATAGTCACCGTCGTGTCTTGGAGATCAGATACTCTCCTCAGTCAGGTGCAACAGTTGCAGGGGACTTTGTGCAATAGTCACCGTCACATTTGTGTATTGCAACCTGGGGCTTAGCGGCTTTTCATTTGTTGCAAGGCTTTGCACACTCAGCTATGGTAGGTTGTAGCAGATTTCTCTCTCTCTCTTTCATCTTGTCTAAAGTTGCTTCAGAAGAACAGCTGAGAAGTGAGTGGAAATGTTCTTTACAATGAGATAAAATGCCCTTGTGGACCAGATTTCCAGGAGTTGCCTCTTGCATCCTGTTGCAATTTAAGATCACAACTTTGCAGACTCGAGTTTTCAGGACATCAGTGATGTTTTCGTGACCTTGTTGACGGTTGCTAGCTCTGCGCCATTCCAGCAGCACGTGTAGCTTCCTTCAACTCTAGTCAGTTCACTCTCTTCCGTTGATTGTGTTTCACTCAAGACCACAGTGTCTAGTGAAATAATTATTTTGCAATCAGCTGGGGTTGTTTTTCTTGGCTGTTCAAATCTTTGAGTCCCATCTCACAGCGTTCTACCATTCCAAGTGCTGAAAATGAGCCTTTCTTTATTTTATAACTTTGACTGTGTGAGCAGATGCCTGTGAGAAACTGGGTGTGAAGCAGTAATATTTGAGCCACGTTTCTAGGCTGCTGGCGATGTTGCTAAATAGGGCTGTTTAGTTAGCCAGAGGGTGCTGCTGAATATTAACATTGCTTCATTAGGCTAAATGAGCAATCAACGCCCTGGACCGCATGTGTGCAAGCCAGCAATCATACTTTCCAGTCTCCACTTGCCTTGGGACTTGATTGCAGGTGAGTGTGCTTGTGTGATGTGCTCACTTGACAGCACCTGTCTGGTGCCGGTTGTAGGAAGTGCTCAAATGACCCAACGATTGGATTGGATTGCCATTGGCTGATGAAAATGCCAGCTCATCCACCTACCTGTTCCAAGTGCTCCTCCGTCTATCTGTCTAAAGCTGTAGATGCTACTTGGCCTGTGTCTGCCCTTCTTCTTGCCTTTGTCCCTTGGAGATCCTTTGCCAAGTTCAATGAGGAGGTGTAACCCCGAGTCCAGTTCGACATTACACCCTGTGGCTCCGGGACCCTTGGACGTGTCTGGCACGTTTTACCCAGTTACAAATATTTACAGCAGAGCTTCCTGTCTTCCTAGGGCAGGTTAATAATCTTGAATTTTTCCAAAGTTAGAGAGAGGAGTGTAAATAATACTCTATTAATTATGACTCCCAAGTGCACCAAACAGGGCCCCAACCAACTTCATCTTACCAATTGCACATTGAATTTTCAAGTATGAAGCAGCACTGCCACTGATTTATGTTTTATCAATCCATGAAAGGGGGTGGGGGGGAGGCAATGGGTTAGATTGGGCTTTGGATATTGGTTGTCGTTGCTCATGTACAGAAATGGATGCCAGTTCTTGCTCCCTTTGACCGTGCCCATGCTGAGACACTTCTGGGAGATCTGCAGTATTGCCATGGACTGTATCTTGCCTGTCAGATCACTTTTGTTTGCCAGACAGTTGTATCTGGATGTCCTCTGCAAAAAAAACACTCTGTATATTTAAAAAAAACCTTGCATAGTGTATATACACCCAGTCCACAAACTTTACATCCTGTTGTCACATTTCTTGGTATTGTTCTTGTGTCAGCATTTACCACTTTAAATTGCTATGTCAATATTTCCCATCAATTTCGCTGTGTCAAGTATCACAATGACATTGCAGGCTTTGGCCACTAGGCAGCTGTGGTGTGAGTTTCTGAAGTCTCCCAACTGTGTCACCAATTTGTATATTAAACTTAAATTCATAAACTTACCACAGGCAACCCCATGAACAATTTACTTTTATTATTAAAGTGTGTTTTTTCATTTCCAGCCTCTCCCCAGGAAAACTAGAAGACTAAGCATATTCTAGTTAGAAATTGAAATGAGCCTGCTTCACTTGAATATTATTGGATGAAATTACATTCCTAACCTGTTAACCTGTAGGATTTTGTTGCTGTTAGTTCCTGCCTCTGAAAAGCACCCAGCGTTACCAGAAACAAGATGCTGATCGCGCTAGTTTGCAAGAATTGCAGGATTTGTCACAGCTTGTCTTGCCGTGACAAATCTGATTACTGATTTAACCCTCTTAAAAATTGTGGTAGTTTTACACCACATTAAAAAAAAATGCTTTGCAAGTGCAAAATGCACATTTTATTTTTTAAAAAGCACCCTGAAACTCTGGTAATAGATTTACCCGCTGTAACGTAATGAGAATCTGGCTTTTGATTCCATTGATTGTTGCTTTATATGTTTTAGATGACATTTGACTGATTTGTAGAATGCAGGGCAATGATTGAGTCTGGGGAAATCATTCCTAAGGGCTCAAAAGTTAAGTGAAGCCCAAGAGCAAACAGCCAGCTTAATAGCACTAATGTTCCAGGCTTCTGAGAGAAAACTTAGCTTTACTGAAACACGGGCCTTATGGATATTGAAAAGTGAACTTTATTCACTATTACACTCTCTAATTCCAACCTTACTGCCAGCCAAGCTCACCTCTTCCTGTCCACATAAAATTTGAGGCTTGACAGTTCCTGTTTCAACAAGAAGTAACTACTTACAGTTTTAACATCGCGAATATCACAAGGTGCTTTCCAGGAAGGTGGGGGTGGGGGCAAATTAAATGCCGAGTAGGAATTGGGGGTTGGGGGAAGAGTTGCTGAGGTGTTTAAAGGCACGCTCAAAGAGGTGGGTGTTGAGGCTTATGAAGATGAAAGATGAGGCGCGTGATCTTGGGAGAGAATGTTGGAGTGCGGGGGTCATGAAGACTGAAGGCTGTACAAGGAGCATGGGGTGAGGAGGGAGTGAAGCGTAGCGTGAAAGTGGAAATCAGCGGGTGATGCATGATAGTCCAGACTGAAAAAAGTGGAGGGTGTAAATGGGATGTGGGGTTGGTATAGGAGTAGGGTGGATTGAGGCTGTAGAATGTTTTCTCGATGAGGACAATGATTTTGAAATAAAAATTCTTTGGGGAATGAGGAGCCATTGGAGTTCAGAGAGCACAGGGCGGAGGGTGAGCAGGACTTAAGCACAGCATCGGATGCAGGCGATAGAATCTGGCTGGGTTGTCCCATGTGCTGATGGAACCCGGGAGGTTGATGAGAGCCTGTGGATGAGGGTTTCACTGTTGTGGGTGAGTTAGAGGTGGTCCTGGCGATGGACCAGATTTGTGTTTTGAAGCTCAGCTCTGGGTCGGGCAGCACTGAGATTACACACTATCTGGTTCAGCTCCAGCACACAGCCAAGAAGCAGAGTGGGTGAAATCAGGATGGGGTGAGGAGTTTCTGCTTCGAAGCAAACAGCACAGCTTCGATTTTTGTCAATGTTTTTGGGGAACTCTGGCTATTCCACAGATAGACAGTTAGACAGTGAGGGTGTAAGTAGAGAGGTGTAAAGCTGGTTGTAGTCAACATACATTTGGGAGCTAGCCTTTCCTTAGAGGTGATGTCTCCGGAAGGCAGCATTATTTGAAGAATGGGGGTTGGGGTGCCAAGGATTGAATCTAGGATCATGCCGGAGGTGACAGCGTGAGCTCAGAAAGCACGGCCATTGCTGAAGATGTGCTAGCTGTGCTGGAACATGTAGGACTGGGACCATGAGAGGTGGTACCACAGAGCAGAGGTAGTAGAGGAGGATAGAGTGACCAACTGCGTCCAAGGTCAACGAGGGTGGAGATACTGGAGTCACGTGGAATATCATGGGTGACTTTGACCAGTTGGGACAGAGCCAGACTGAAGGGACGCAAAACTTGCTGGATTAGCGAGGAGTTGGGTGTTGACAATGTGAGATTAGAAACGGCTGTAACTGGAGAGACGAGTGGTAAGTGAGCTCTTTGAGTAGAGAGTTGCAGTTTTGAATGGGGTGGAGAGGGGATGCGGGGGAAGAACAGTACAGGAGAAGCGGGGGCTGTTGACACTGTCCGTGAGCTTTTGGCCAAGGAGAGGTCGTTGACGGTCAGAAGAGGCTGGTGGATCTTGTAGAGGAGCAGGGTTTGACTAGGGCATAGGGGAGGAGCTGAAGAATATTTTGGAGTAAAGGGGGGCTGGGGTTGGGGCAAGTGGTGGATATTTTGGGTTAAGGGGAATTGGGGTTGGGGCAAGTGGTGGATATTTTGGGTTAAGGGGAATTGGGGTTTGGGCAAGTGGTGGATATTTTGGGTTAAGGGGAATTGGGGTTGGGTCTGCAAGAGGTTGGAGACAACTGAGCGGATGGTCACCATTTTGGATACAAAGGAATGAATTATTGCACCTGGTGTCGGAGGTGAGGACGGAGTTCGACGGGTTTTGGAGGTGAAGGTGAAGTTGGAGGAGAGGGGTGTTGGAGGTGAGGGTGGAGTTGGAGAGAGGGGTGTTGGAGGTGAGGGTGGAGTTGGAGAGAGGGGTGTTGGAGGTGAGGGTGGAGTTGGAGAGAGGGGAGGTGGAGTTGGAGAGAGGGGAGGTGGAGTTGGAGAGCGGGGTGTTGGAGGTGAGGGTGGAGTTGGAGAGCGGGGTGTTGGAGGTGAGGGTGGAGTTGGAGAGAGGGGTGTTGGAGGTGAGGGTGGAGTTGGAGAGAGGGGTGTTGGAGGTGAGGGTGGAGTTGGAGAGGGGTGTTGGAGGTGAGGGTGGAGTTGGAGAGAGGGGTGTTGGAGGTGAGGGTGGAGTTGGAGAGCGGGGTGTTGGAGGTGAGGGTGGAGTTGGAGAGCGGGGTGTTGGAGGTGAGGGTGGAGTTGGAGAGGGGTGTTGGAGGTGAGGGTGGAGTTGGAGAGAGGGGTGTTGGAGGTGAGGGTGGAGTTGGAGAGAGGGGTGTTGGAGGTGAGGGTGGAGTTGGAGAGAGGGGTGTTGGAGGTGAGGGTGGAGTTGGACAGAGGGGTGTTGGAGGTGAGGGTGGAGTTGGAGAGGGGTGGTGGAGTTGGACAGAGGGGTGTTGGACGTGAGGGTGGAGTTGGAGAGAGGGGTGTTGGAGGTGAGGGTGGAGTTGGAGAGAGGGGTGTTGGAGGTGAGGGTGGAGTTGGAGAGAGGGGTGTTGGAGGTGGAGTTGGACAGAGGGGTGTTGGAGGTGAGGGTGGAGTTGGAGAGGGGTGGTGGAGTTGGACAGAGGGGTGTTGGACGTGAGGGTGGAGTTGGAGAGAGGGGTGTTGGAGGTGAGGGTGGAGTTGACAGAGGGGTGTTGGAGGTGAGGGTGGAGTTGGACAGAGGGGTGTTGGAGGTGAGGGTGGAGTTGGAGAGAGGGGTGTTGGAGGTGAGGGTGGAGTTGGAGAGGGGTGGTGGAGTTGGACAGAGGGGTGTTGGAGGTGAGGGTGGAGTTGGAGAGGGGCGTCAGGTAAAGGTGGAGTTGGAGGGCGGCTGTAAGGAGAGAAGGAAGTAATTTCCTTTATTAAAATGTTAGCATTAGGGAAGAGCACCTTGGAAAAGATTCTGGTGTTTAGTAAGAAGTTCAGGATTACAAAAATAGTCCCTGTTTCTTAAAAAAAAAACCTTAATTGCTTCCAAACCAGGAAATGACATCAGCAAGAGAACAGATGTCTGGGATTTTATTCTCCCTGGAGATGGACCTGGCTCCGCCTTTCAGTGAAAGGTCCTGTATTAATGCCTCCCATTCCAAACCTTCTGATGCCAACTTTGTGCTGGAGGCTTCCTACTACCAGCTCCACAGTGTTACTCTGCTTGCGGTGTGTGTCACACTGCTAATTCTTATAGGGCTTGACAGGGTAGAAGCTGAGAGGCTGTTTCCCCTGGCTGGAGAGTCTAGAACTAGGAGGTCATGGTCTCAGGATAAGGGGTCGGCCATTTAGGACTGAGATGAGGAGAAATTTCTTCACTCAGAGGGTTGTGAATCTTTGGAATTCTCTACCCCAGAGGGCTGTGGAGGCTCAGTCGTTGAGTATATTCAAGACAGAGATCGATAAATTTTTGGACACTAAGGGAATCGAGGGATATGGGGATCGGGCAGGAAAGTGGAGTTGAGGTCGAAGATCAGCCATGATTTACTGAATGGCCGACTCCTGCTCCTATTTCTTATGTTCTTATTAAGGCCCTGGTTACAAATCAGGGACAATTGGTGAATCTTTGTTAAAAGATATTACAAAGTAAGTTAACTCTGACATGCAACTAAACGTCACCTGGTGAATGAGGCACCTGGAGGTCTCGACACTTCTCTTATTGATGTTTCCAGTTTTGAAAGCAATTAAGATCAGCTGATTTTGATGAGTTGCACACAAAACCAAACATGAATGGATGGGCAGTCGAGACATAAGTTTGCTGCAGAAAAAAATGATAAAGGAAGAGGCAAAGAGACAATAGAGAATCGTTTAAAGCACTTTGTTTAGAAGTGGTTTAAAATACGTTTCATTATAGCCATCGCTGTATAGGAGCTGAGGAACTATTCAGTATCACTGGTGAGAGCTGCCATTTTGCAAAACAAAATGACCAGCCCAGGGACAAGTGAATTGCCAAGAGTTTTAAAGTTAACCCTAATCCACTTAACCATCAAGAAAGATCAATGACAAATATTTGATACAAGTGAGGACATTAAAACAAAGTGCTGCAGTTTTGTGTAAAACTTTTTTTAAATTATAATTCTGCTAGTGATTCGCTTCTTCTGTTTAAACTTGCTTCAAATTCCCAAGCTTGACTGTAATATTTGCAAATCAAGTGAAGCTAATGTCAGTGCTCAGGAAAATCAAAAGTGTAAATGCTAGAATAATACTCAAATACTGTTATTAGCAGATTACTTTAATATATTTATTGTAATGCAGTTTTTCATATCGCCTTCAACGCAATGCCCTAACTAATCTTTCCCACATGTCCAGATTTTTCCTGTGTGTGAAATGCTGTGATAAGGTGGAGTGTAATTGTTGCCATGTTCCTTTGTGCAGTTTAAGGAATGCTAATGGCTTGACAGCAGCTGAGCTTGCTCTTGCTCAGGGGTTCCGTGAATGCTCCCAGTTCCTGTGCAGTGTGCAGAACCATCAGCTGAATGGTTTCTACACCAATGGCATCGCCAGCAGTCTTTACCGGGATAACTTGATCACGGACGGTCTAAATGGCTACACGGGAACCAACCGCAAGAGAAGCTACGAGGAATCTGAACACGGCGGAATCAAGAAGCCCAGAACTGACAGTAAGCACTTTGCCGTAAGGCATTTTATTCCATTACGTAAGGATCATCAAAATCTTTTTTTTTTGCATTTGCACCATCATCCCATGAACATTGTAATGGTGTGAATAAGGAAAGCACCAGAGATTGCCCAACTTTTGTTGGTACACTTAAAACTTTTTAATCATAGAATTGTACAGCACAGAAGGAGGCCATTCAGCCCATCGTGCCTGTGCCGGCTCTTTGAAAGAGCTATACAATTAGTCCCACTCCCCCTGCTCTTTCCCCACAGCCCTGCAAAATATTCTTCTTCCAGTATGTATCCAATTCCCTTTTGAAAGTTACTATTGAATCTGCTTCCGCCGCCCTTTCAGGCAGCGCATTCCAGATCACAACAACTCACTGATCCCATCAGTAGCAGTAGTAGATTTGACAGATAAAACCCCGGTCTGAAATTAAAGGAAAACTTCAAGGAAGGCTCAAATTAATTCACGGTTTAAGTTGTAAATTTGCCTTTAATGTTGTAATGGATTTAGAATCAGTCACCACTTGTGACCATGCATTCCACATTTCAGTCGCCGCTTGAAGTTTCTTCCGATTAAGGCTTATATCATGGCCTTGCGTCTCTGATTTATCTTGCAATAGAACTAGTCTGTCTGTTAATCTGGTCGATTCTTTTTGTCATTTTGAACACCTCAAACTGCCCCCGACACACATTTTTCTCAGTTCAAGAGAACACAGCCCTTGTTTCTCCAGCTGTTTCCCCTGTCACTCAGCCCCTCAACCGTGGTATCTTCCACATGAATCTGCACTGCACCACGTCCAGGATGATTAGACCTTCCTGCAGGGAGGAGCCCAAACTGTACACAGGATTCCAGATGTGACATCTCCATCATTCTGAGCAGTCAGCACCAACTCTGTATTCAGTCCCTTTCGATATAAAGTCTGAATCCTGTTTGGCTTCTTAATGTGTATCCGCTTCTAAGCTTTCATGTATCTGCCTATCTAGCCCTCTTTGTCTCTCTGCATTGAGAAATTTATAATTTCAGTTATAGTTCCAATTTATTCCTCTCCATCCCTTTCTCTCCCTCGTCCCATCCTACCCTCTCTCCTACCCTCTTTCTCTAACCCTCACTCCTACCCTTTCTCTCTAACCCTCCCTCTTACCTTCTCTCACTATCCCCTCCCTCTTCCGCGTTCTATCCCTCCATCCCCGCTCTCTTCCTCCGTCCCCGCGCGCTCTCTCCTCTCTCCCCCACTCTCACTCCCTCCCTCCCTCCCTCCCCCACTCTCCCTCCTCCCGGCACGCACTCTCCCTCCCCCGCTCGCTCCATGCCCACTCTCCCTCCCTCCCTGCGCTCTCTCTCCCTCTCCTCCCTGTTCTCTCCCTCCCTCTCCTCCCTGTTCTCTCCCTCCCTCTCCCCCCTGTTCTCTCCCTCCCTCTCCCCCCTGTTCTCTCCCTCCCTCTCCCCCCTGTTCTCTCCCTCCCTCTCCCCCCTGTTCTCTCCCTCCCTCTCCCCCCTGTTCTCTCCCTCCCTCTCCCCCCTGTTCTCTCCCTCCCTCTCCCCCCTGTTCTCTCCCTCCCTCTCCCCCTGTTCTCTCCCTCCCTCTCCCCCCTGTTCTCTCCCTCCCTCTCCCCCCTGTTCTCTCCCTCCCTCTCCCCCCTGTTCTCTCCCTCCCTCTCCCCCCTGTTCTCTCCCTCCCTCTCCCCCCTGTTCTCTCCCTCCCTCTCCCCCCTGTTCTCTCCCTCCCTCTCCCCCCTGTTCTCTCCCTCCCTCTCTCCCCCTGTTCTCTCCCTCCCTCTCCCCCCTGTTCTCTCCCTCCCTCTCCCCCCTGTTCTCTCCCTCCCTCTCCCCCCTGTTCTCTCCCTCCCTCTCCCCCCTGTTCTCTCCCTCCCTCTCCCCCCTGTTCTCTCCCTCCCTCTCCCCCCTGTTCTCTCCCTCCCTCTCCCCCCTGTTCTCTCCCTCCCTCTCCCCCCTGTTCTCTCCCTCCCTCTCCCCCCTGTTCTCTCCCTCCCTCTCCCCCCTGTTCTCTCCCTCCCTCTCCCCCCTGTTCTCTCCCTCCCTCTCCCCCCTGTTCTCTCCCTCCCTCTCCCCCCTGTTCTCTCCCTCCCTCTCCCCCCTGTTCTCTCCCTCCCTCTCCCCCTGTTCTCTCCCTCCCTCTCCCCCCTGTTCTCTCCCTCCCTCTCCCCCCTGTTCTCTCCCTCCCTCTCCCCCCTGTTCTCTCCCTCCCTCTCCCCCCTGTTCTCTCCCTCCCTCTCCCCCCTGTTCTCTCCCTCCCTCTCCCCCCTGTTCTCTCCCTCCCTCTCCCCCCCTGTTCTCTCCCTCCCTCTCCCCCCTGTTCTCTCCCTCCCTCTCCCCCCTGTTCTCTCCCTCCCTCTCCCCCCTGTTCTCTCCCTCCCTCTCCCCCCTGTTCTCTCCCTCCCTCTCCCCCCTGTTCTCTCCCTCCCTCTCCCCCCTGTTCTCTCCCTCCCTCTCCCCCCTGTTCTCTCCCTCCCTCTCCCCCTGTTCTCTCCCTCCCTCTCCCCCCTGTTCTCTCCCTCCCTCTCCCCCCTGTTCTCTCCCTCCCTCTCCCCCCTGTTCTCTCCCTCCCTCTCCCCCCTGTTCTCTCCCTCCCTCTCCCCCCTGTTCTCTCCCTCCCTCTCCCCCCTGTTCTCTCCCTCCCTCTCCCCCCTGTTCTCTCCCTCCCTCTCCCCCCTGTTCTCTCCCTCCCTCTCCCCCCTGTTCTCTCCCTCCCTCTCCCCCCTGTTCTCTCCCTCCCTCTCCCCCCTGTTCTCTCCCTCCCTCTCCCCCCTGTTCTCTCCCTCCCTCTCCCCCCTGTTCTCTCCCTCCCTCTCCCCCCTGTTCTCTCCCTCCCTCTCCCCCCTGTTCTCTCCCTCCCTCTCCCCCCTGTTCTCTCCCTCCCTCTCCCCCCTGTTCTCTCCCTCCCTCTCCCCCCCTGTTCTCTCCCTCCCTCTCCCCCCTGTTCTCTCCCTCCCTCTCCCCCCTGTTCTCTCCCTCCCTCTCCCCCCTGTTCTCTCCCTCCCTCTCTGTTCTCTCCCTCTCCTCCCTGTTCTCTCCCTCTCCTCCCTGTTCTCTCCCTCTCCTCCCTGTTCTCTCCCTCTCCTCCCTGTTCTCTCCCTCTCCTCCCTGTTCTCTCCCTCTCCTCCCTGTTCTCTCCCTCTCCTCCCTGTTCTCTCCCTCTCCTCCCTGTTCCCTCCCTCTCCTCCCTGTTCTCTCCCTCTCCTCCCTGTTCTCTCCCTCTCCTCCCTGTTCTCTCCCTCTCCTCCCTGTTCTCTCCCTCTCCTCCCTGTTCCCTCCCTCTCCTCCCTGTTCCCTCCATCTCTCTCCCCCGCTCTCCCTCTTTCTCCCTCTCCCCCTGTTCTCTCCCTCTCCTCCCTGTTCTCTCCCTCTCCTCCCTGTTCTCTCCCACCTGTTCCCTCCCTCTCCCCCCTGTTCTCTCCCTCTCTCTCCCCCTCTCTCCATCTCTCTCCCCCGCTCTCCCTCTTTCTCCCTCTCCCCCTCCCCCTCCCCCTCCCCTCCGGTAGAAGACACTAAAAACATCCCAATAGTAATTGATAATCAAGAGGCTTTTGGGAGGGACGAACTTAAAACAATCTCTATCACTAGAGAAAAAGTACTAGGCAAACTAATGGGGCTAAAGGCCGACAAGTCCCCTGGACCTGATAGCCTGCATCCTAGGGTCTTAAAAGAAGTGGCTGCAGAGATAGTGGATGCGTTGGTTGTAATCTACCAAAATTCCCTGGATTTTGGAGAGGTCCCAGCGGATTGGAAAACCACAAATGTAACGCCCCTATTCAAGAAAGGAGGGAGACAGAAAGCAGGAAACTATAGGCCAGTTAGCCTAACATCTGTCATTGGGAAAATGCTGGAATCCATTATTAAGGAAGTAATCGCAGGACATTTAGAAAATCATAAGACAATCAAGCAGAGTCAGCATGGTTTTATGAAAGGGAAATCGTGTTTGACAAATTTGCTAGAGTTCTTTGAGGATGTAACAAACAGGGTGGATAAAGGGGAACCATAGATGTAGTGTATTTGGATTTCCAGAAGGCATTCGATAAGTTGCCACATAAAAGGTTACTGCACAAGATAAGAGCTCACGGGGTTGGGGGTAATATATTAGCATGGATAGAGGATTGGCTAACTAACAGAAAACAGAGAGTCGGGATCAATGGGTAATTTTCAGCTTGGCAAACTAACTAGTGGGGTGCCGCAAGGATCAGTGCTGGGGCCTCAACTATTTACAACCTACATTAATGACTTGGATGAAGGGACAGAGTGTACTGTAGCCAAATTTGCTGATGATACAAAGGTAGGTGGGAAAGCAAATTGTGTAGAGGATGCAAAGAATCTCCAAAGAGATATAGATAGGCTAAGTGAGTGGCAAAAATCTGGCAAATGGTGTTTAATGTGGGAAAATGCGAGGTTATCCACTTCGGTAGGAAAAATAAAAATGCAAATTATTATTTAAATGGAGAGAGACTACAAAATGCTGCGGTACAGAGGGATCTGGGGGTCCTCGTACATGAAACACAAAAAGTTAGCATGCAGGTACAGCAAGTAATTAGGAAGGCAAATGGAATGTTGGCCCTTATTGCAAGGGGGATGGAGTATAAAAGTAGGGAAGTCTTGCTACAACTGTACAGGGCGCTGGTGAGACCACATCTGGAGTACTGTGTACAGCTTTGGTCTCCTTATTTAAGGAGGGATATACTTGCATTGGAGGCAGTTCAGAGAAGGTTCACTAGGTTGATTCCTGAGATGAAGGAGTTGTCTTATGAAGAAAGGTTGAGCAGGTTGGGCCATACTCATTGGAGTTTAGAAGAATGAGAGGTGATCTTATTGAAACATGTAAGATTCTGAGGGGGCTTGACAGGGTAGATGCAAGGAGAATGTTTCCCCTTGTGGGGGAATCTAGAACTAGGGGCATAGTTTCAGAATAAGGTGTAACCCATTTCAGACGGAGATGAGGAGGAATTTCTTTTGTGAGGGTCGTGAATCTTTGGAATTCTCTACCCCAGAGAGCTATGGAGGCGGAGTCATTGAATATATTCAAGGCGGAGATTGACAGATATTTGAGCTACAGGGGAGTCGAGGGTTATGGGGAGAGGGCGGGAAAGTGGATTTGAGGCCAAGATCAGCTCAGCTATGATCTTATTGAATGACGGAGCAGGCTCGAGGGGCCAAATGACCGACTCCTGCTCCTATTTCTGATGTTCTTCCTCCCCCCCCCCCCGCCCCATCCCCAGCTCCTGCTCTCTGGTGTTAGCTGCTTTGGGTTATTTTCTCCCTTTGCGACACAAAGTCTCCTTTTATCATTGGTGAACATTTCAGAGCTTCGGTGCTCATCACCATTCCCAATTTCAGTCTGACTATCCTTCCCTACCCCCTGCCCCAGGCAAAGTTATTTTATTAAATGGCCCAGAGGCCAGTCCTTTGCTCCTGTGCCCATTCTTGGGGCATCGCTGGGGACCCGATCACTGGGTCCTCCCATTGTATTTTGCTGGGATTGCCCGACAATGTGCAAGATCCCCATGTCGGAGCTCATTGAAAACAAGATTTGGTTTCAGTTTTTAAACCAGTGACATCATCCACCATCAGCCAATCAGCCACCCTGGCCCCTTTAACCCAGATATTGTCATGTTTCCATTTCATTTCCCCCTGACACATTTCAGCAGTTTTTCAGCACACTGCTTGCTGTAAGTCAGTTTAGGATTACAATACACACAGGCTTTCTCTGAACTTGCCATTTTATTTACGTACACAGTGAGGCAAACAAATCCGCAGAGTGCTTCTACTCTGTGAATGTGTTTCCTGTATATATGAGGGGGTCACTCCTTCATATCCTGACAGAATCTCCTTTAATGAGGTTAAATTCATCGGGCTTGGGGCGGGACCTCACTGGAAATAGAACCTGTTGGACAGTAAGTTACAGGGTAGAGCGAGGCTTGAGGTCTGACTCTCCGAGAGGACACTGAAGTAAAATGCTTTTTAGGAAATGGGCCTGTTCTGTGAAGCACAGGGCAAACCAGCTTCTGTTTTAGGAGACAGTAAGTGGCATCACGGGGGGTATTTTTTGCTGCTTTATGGCAAGTTGTCAGGTGCTGTGTGCTCGCGCTGTGCAGAATCTGGGCCAGGAAACCTCAAACCAGTTTCGGGTCATCCATCAGTCTGACTGGATTGAGGCCCTTACATAGAGCTGAAGGGTAGAAATGGTTGGTGTCCACTGCTGCCTTTCTTATTAATTGGTCACAACTGAAAGATAACCAATAGATGACATTTTCGTATCGAAGGGTCGATAGTTCAGTCGCAACTGGTCCCCTCAGAAAGTTGGACACAGAGTCCCATCACACCCCAGGTCCTCGGCATGCCCGCTCTGAGCACCCAGTGAGGCCATTCTCCAGCACAAGTCGCGCCCGAAGCTCACTACCCCCACCCCCGACTGCCAATGCCCGCCCCATAGTGTGGCCAGAGTGCTCGAGAGCTCTGGCCACACGGGGCCAGTAGGAGCCGGCACTGAGCGGCTGACCGCCATTGCCTCCACACCTCATCCCTCCCTGGCAGTGGTGCCCTGACCAACCCTGGCACTCCCCTGTGCCTCCCAGCAAGCAGTAGCCCTTTACTGGGTGCTGGTGCCCTCAGAATGTCGCACGACTTGCTTATAGTGCCAGTCTAGCGATAGATGAGTTGGCCCGAGATGGCTCTTCCACGCCCTGTGGTGGGCGCCTATATATGGCAAATGCCGCTAACCATTAGCAATTACCATAGGCGCCAATTACAAAGACGGCGCTTGCAACATATTAAGCACGCTGGCTATTCTGGGCCGTGGATCTAACGGTGGTCAGCACTGTCGTGATATTGTACAGGGCCAGAGACAAGGTATGGGAGCATTGACCTGTTAATGTTCACCAGTTGTCGTTTGTACCCTCCAGTGCGTTTCCGAGACCTGAACACTGCACCACAGCTTTCTGTCCAATAAACACAATGCTGATTGGTAGCAGCTGTAACAATATTATTGAATTTCCCCTTTTAAATGCTTTTGAATTGATTAGCTCAAAGTACTTTAACAAAGACCCACAACACCTACTCTATTATGTTCTCTCACGATTCATGGTCCACTTCTTACAGCGAGCAAACAGTGAAGACCAGGGCACCCGCTGTTAGTGCTGGGGACTGTAGCCTCCAAATGCTTTAGGGTATTTGACAGCTTTTGGACTGTTGTTGTGATTAATTTTCATGGTTATCTTTTTAGTTGATCATTTCCATCTTTTAAATCCTATGCAATATTTTACACTGGGTAGTTTAAAGTTGCCCCTATGTTGGTGCAGTATATATAATAGACGCGGCTCAAACCAAACGTCAAATATTTAGAACAATACAAAATACTGCGGACGCTGCAAATTTAGATACACTTTTCATCTTTCAGAAGTGAATAAGTAATTGTAGAGCCATTGAAGTGGTTTTAACTTATTTTAAATATAAATTATTAAGCAAAGGCGCACTGAAGGGTTAGTGGTGCTCGCGTAGGGGAACACATTGGGAATGAATGGGACACTCGCTGTGACTGCCCGGAGAGACACGGCACACTCAGTGTGACACACTCGCTGTGACTGCCCGGAGAGACACGGCACACTCAGTGTGACACACTTGCTGTGACTGCCCGGAGAGACACGGCACACTCAGTGTGACACACTCGCTGTGACTGCCCGGAGAGACACAGCACACTCAGTGTGACACACTCGCTATGACTATTGGGAGAGACTCCACTGGTATCGCAAACTCGCGAAGTGGCCCTTTAACATACGTGGAGTGAGTATTTTATATGTCAATATGTGCATTTATAGTTCTCATCACATTTCAGCAGAGCAGTTTGCCGGACCTAAAGTAGATCCATATATGACAGGCTGGTGTCGTATACTTAAACATGCAAATGTGCATGTGTGCTTACGGCAGATTCCTCCTTCTCACAGCTCTGGGCTTTGATGGCTTCGGGACGGCAGCAGACGGCATCACCAAGGACAACCTTGAAAACATTTACACAGAGTTCAAGCCTCCGGCCATTTCAGGTGGGGCTGGAGGATTCCCAGCCGAGTGCGGCAGCAATCAGATCAACTCGGACCACACAGCTCAGGAGGCTGTGTCCCTTAGAGGCCAGGAGTTTGAAGTCTTCACCGTCTCTCCCATGCAGACCCCATGTCGCTGTATAACTAAATATGCGTATGACTTTTGACATTTACAGCCTTCAAATTACAAAGTCCGTTTTTTTCCAAAGTGTGATTCATGAACTAGGCAGATGCTCTCTAGTGATCCATACCCACCTCTGCTCAAACCCGAATAAATGACTGTTTAAACAAAAAAGTTTTTCAAAACTGAAGCAGCACTTTCTCTGAATATTTACCACCTGGCATGGGACGGCCTGTCTAATACACATACACACTCTCAACTGTTTTACCTACATGACTGAACTTCAAAAATAATGAATAGGCTGTGGAGTGCTTTGGGTTGTCCTGAGGGTGGTGCTGTATAAGGTGCTCTATAAATACAAGTTCTTCCTGCATGGCTTATGTGTGCACAGTATCTCAGCAGAGGTCTGTTGTATCTCGTTTTTAGTCCCGTGTAATGTGCTGCTTATATTCTGGTCGGAGGTGCCGTCTTTCAGATGAAACGTTAAACCAATGTCTGCTCTCTCAGGCGGGCATAAAAGATCCCACGGCACTATTTCAAAGAAGGGCAGGCCAATATTTATCCCTCAATCAATATTACTAAAACACATTATCTGGTCATTATTACATTGCTGTTTCTGGGAGCTTGCTGTGCGCAAATTGGCTGCCGCGTTTCCTACATTACAACAGTGACTACACTTCAAAAGTATTTGATTGGCTGTAAAGTGCTTTGGGATGTCCTGGGGTCGTGAAAGGTGCTATAGAAATGCAAGTCTTTTTCTTTTGATAGCTTTCGTGCTTCTAGATGATGGAATATCCAAACGCACTTAGTTTAATTCCAATGTTATTTTTAATAAATACTTTTGATACTTTAACTTTTGTCTTTATTGCTGGTTTTGTGCCCTCCCCTCGCCAAGGCACTGGCTCTGCTGGGCAATGGTTCTGTGAAAGGACCAGCCTTGTACCCAAGCCTAGCAGTGTCCGCAAGCTATCCAACCTCAGGAGGCATTCCGGCCAAGCCCTATTTTGTTCTCCCCCAGTGTCCGTTAACTAGCTGTTGCAGCAGGGGATGCTGGATAGTCAAGAGCGGGGACTCGGCCTGATTGCTTGTCTTCCCCTCGCTAACCTAGGGCTCCGAGGCCAGTTATAGTGTCTTCACCATCACTCTGGCCAAGCACAGCAATGGGCATCGTATCTGGGTCCTACCTGGTCTGTCGGACTCGGCTTCTCCCCAGATACTCCTGGTGAAGCGCGTGATGCTTTGAATATTTAATGAATCTGGGTACAATTATTGGTGCAAGAATCTTGTGAATATTAGTGTTTTATGTATGTGTAAAAATATGGTTACTGTTGGACATTGATTTGATACTGAAATGATACAAGAGCCTATCTAGTTATTAATGTCACATAGCCTATGTTTGTGTAGTTTTAATGTACAAGATCTCACGGGCCAGTCATTGAGCAGTTTAATCGGTGTCCAGGTTTCTGTGCTCTTTCAAGCCGCACCTTCGCGTCGTGAGATGGAATTTGCAGGAAGTTTATTGAATTTGAATGAACAGTTCTTTGAATCTGCTTCCTGTTTAGCTTTTGTCGCTGAATTTGCCACTACTGCTGGGGCACAACTGCTGACACCTGCCGAGTCTGGCTCTGAGACCCAGCGTATCAAATAGTTTGATCCCTGGCATATGGCAAAATGCTGCTGTTCGCCCACCAGGACATTCCAGACACTCGCCCTTAACTTTAACCATTAGATTATTATTGGATTCACAAAGATGATTTGAAATAGTTTGAAAAGGGAGCATTGGGAACATTTTGAGGATACAGTGAGACAGGTGGTTGTATTTCCCAGCTCGGGTTGTTCGGTAGGGTTTCTGTCCCAGACGAGTGCACCCTACAAAAACCCAGAGAGAGGGCAAAACCTTGTCGAATTTGAAAGTAAATACAGACTGCCACAATTGCTCACGGATATGCAATGTATAAATTTTTAAAATACACAGTTTATAGAATCTTGTATGTTTAAAAAATGTAGTTGGGTTTTTGCTCTGCTGTAATTATAACAATTTAAAGATCTAATCCTACACGATTGTGAAGGGCGGCTGTCTGGAAACCTTAAACTAATTCAAGGGCCCAGACTTCTAATTTGTGGGAAACCAGAAACCGTGATCGTGCCTTGGACCCCCCGACTGAGCTTCACACGGCAGGCTTGTTCTTCAAATCCAAGTTGGAGGGGAGCATGAAACTGACATGGGAAGTGTTTGGTGAAGGAAGAAAACCAGGAAATACCACACGTGTGGCAAAGCACCAGTGACTTTAAAATAGGAACCATTTGTTTTCTAGTCATATTACTGCAGGATAATAAAAATGTAAATGTGGTGTGAAGAAAGATGTTGACAGTAGGAAGCACATCAAGATAGTGATTAGAAGAAACCTTTTTACAGAGTTAGGAACGTGGGCTGCTTTGCCACAGGTGACTGGCACTAAATCAATTACAACATTCAAAAATGTACCAGATAATTACTAAAAGAATAGGGAAAAGTGTGGGGACAAAGCAGGAAAATGGGATTAACTTGGGGAGAAAACGTGAAAATGGGATTAGCTTGGGGAGAAATAAGGAAAATGGGATTAGTTTGGAGAGAAATAAGGAAAATGGGATTAGCTTGGGGAGAAATAAGGAAAATGGGATTAGCTTGGAGAGAAATAAGGAAAATGGGATTAGCTTGGAGCGAAAGCATGAAAATGGGATTAGCTTGGGGAAGTGGGACAGTGTAAAATCAGTCCTGAGAGGGGCCGAGATTAAACAAGAGTGGGCAAGTTCTGCTTCAACATTTCTATATGTATAAAATGGGTGGACTATCTTGGTTTAGTTTAGTTCACTTGCGTCTTCTGATGACAGACCAGTTCACGGAGGGAGCAGCATTTTGATGGGAGGAGATAAAGTCTTAGCTGAACGGTTTGAGCTGAGCTTAGACTGTGGTGCTGGATGGAGTTGAGGCGGTCCCCACATTCTCCGGTGCGAAGCTAGGGCACAGAGAGTTCCTTTAAATGCAGAGTCGGAACTTGAGATCAGATGTTGATGGGGTAGCAGTTGCCAGGGAGTGAGGACAGTCTGGTCAAGGCTTATTTTCCTGTCTTCCACTAATGTGTCCTTGGCATCTGCCTGTCAGTGGTGTCAGCAAATATTCCTCATCCTTCCTGCTTTAGTCAACCTCCGCTAACAGATTCAATACTATGGATGGTTGGCATGCTGCAGCCACTGAGAGATTTACAGAGCACTTGGAGCAGCCGGATGGGGTTCCCGGTTTGTATACGAGGAACTCTGAAGAAAAGCACATTTATTTATCAGTGAAGACTTGTTTTTGGTATTTGCTGCTTTTAAAGATGTTTTTTGGCAAAGTTCTGCTCTACAAGTCACCACTGGTTTCTCACTAGTGCTCAAGAACAATCAAAATGGGCGATCTGGCCTTTTCACATTCTGACGCCTTTGAATGGATCCTCTGTGTTTGTGTCATTATCAACTCTGGTTGAGACCAGCTCACCTGGTTTTAAGATCGAAGGTCATGGATCATCGCCCTCATCAATATCCATGTCCTCTCGTGTTTTTTTAATTCATTCTCGGGGATGTGGGCATCGCTGGCAAGGCTGGCATTTATTGCCCATCTCCAGTTGCCCTTGAGAAGGTGGTGGTGAGCCGCCGCCTTGAACTGCTGCAGTCCGTGTGGTGAAGGTGCTCCCACAGTGCTGTTAGGGAGGGAGTTCCAGGATTTTGACCCAGCGACGATGAAGAAACGGCGCCGATATATTTCCAAGTCAGGATTGTGTGTGACTTGGAGGGGAATTTGGAGGCGGTGGTGTTCCCACGTGCCTGCTGCCCTTGTCCTTCTAGGTCATGATGTGGAGATGCCGGTGTTGGACTGGGGTGGACAAAAATGAGAAGTCGCACAACACCAGGTTATAGTCCAACAGTTTTATTTAAAATTACGAGCTTTCGGAGCGCTGCTCCTTCTTCAGGTACAAGTACTAGTCCTTCTAGGTGGTAGAGGTGGCAGGTTTGGGAGGTGCTGTCAAAGATGCTCTTGGCGAGTTGCTGCAGTGCATCTTGTTGATGGTACACACAAGTGGATGGGGTGCATTTGTCTGCTCACTTTGCAGCTTCCAGGTGTGTGATGTCTGCATTGACCAGACCCAAAGCAGTCGTTGTGACTGTTGAATTCTAAGTGGCATTCCACCAGGGAAAGCTGGCCTCCCCAAATTCTCCACGCAAAGTTAGGGAGGACGAGCGCAGGTGTAGGGATGGTTCTCAGGTGTGACCCAACAGCTCGCACTAACCTTGCCGTATATCACAACACCTGAGGGGCCTCCCTGGTCCTCTGAGGCTCATGCAGTTTTCTTCATCTCCGGCCAGAAGACCTCTCTGCTTCAAGCCTTCGCCGTCACAAAAGCAAGTGACCAAAGTGTCGGTTTTCAATTGCTGCACACTTGATGCAATCAAAAGGCAAATACTGCAGCAGCAAATGTGAAATAAGAACAGAAAATGCTGGAAATACTCAGCCGGTCAGGCAGCATCTGTGGAACGAGGGAAAAATGTTCACATCTCAGGTCCATGACCCATTGTCAAAACCCAAATGCAAATGTACACTTGATGCAAATGTAGGCTTCAGTTTAGCCACTGGTCTGGTCCAGTAACGGTTAGTTTAGTACAGATTGAGCCTGTTCCTGGATTTCAGTAGAAGGGATCAGTTTCTGAAATTTCCTGTTGACGAGCAAGGAAGTTCCTCTCGAAGCTTTACCAAGAAGACTCATTTGATCCATTTCTTCAGCTACGTGACACCTTTGAGCGTTGCTTTTTACTCATATAAGTAAATATAGTAAAATTTTCCCACGGCGCTTCGTAAGTGACATTGGATGCCCAGCAGGAGTTGGGCCAGAGCTGAGAGAGTGTGACCAAAGGCAGGGTGGAAGAAATAGATTCGATCATTTACATGTTATCTACCTTCGGAATCCAAACAGCTAAGCTTGTATAGCAGTCCAATATTAATGCACGAGACATAGTCAGATCTGTGACCTGTGCAATACTGCTTCATAAACATTCCTGGCTTGGGATATCTAGTTTCCCTGTTGATCAGTTGTTGGCAGCGAGTATTGCTGCATCAGACATGAATTTCTCATTAGAAATAAATACGGTAATTTATTCTGAAATACTTTGCAATGTCAGGTCAGATTTAAAATGCAAGTTGAAATTCAATGTAGTTAGAACATAGCATAAGAACCCACCTCTCCTCCTTTTAAGACGCTTCTTAATACCTACCTCTTTGACCAAGCTTTTGGTCACCTGTCCTAATATCTCCTTATGTGCCTCGGTGTGAAATCTTGTCTGATAATCGCTCCTGCGAAGCACCTTGGGACGTTTTTCTATGTTAAAGGCAATGTATAAATGCAAGTTGTTTCATTTGACTAATTAGAAAGCACTTTTGAAGACTTCAAAAACTAGTGGAGCTTAAAAATTGTTTTGCGGAATAGTTCCTAAAATGCCACAGCAAGGCGCTCCTGGTCCTCGAAGGGAATCCTTTACACGACAGTCCTTTCTTGGCAAAGGAACCTTACTGCCTGAATTTGAAAGATCTGAGAAAAGAGCCCAAAAGGACAAGGACCCCAACTGCTGTCTCCACCTTCACACTTCCGATCCTTCAAACCTGACTGCTGAGACCAGAAGGTCCTTGTCCAATGCTGAGTGAGAGTCTCACAGAAGGTCCTTGTCCGATGCTGAGTGAGAGTCTCACAGAAGGCTGTACACTTCATCTTATACAACTGAGTCAAAACAGAAATCGCCCTTAGTCCAGGTCAAGCTCGGGCTCTACTGTTAATAGGCAAGAGATTCGAACTCTTTTTCACCTCAAGGGTTCTTAATCCTGAGAAAGATATCAAGGTGGTTCCGCTGCCATAGATTATTACAATGAGACTCTGAAAATAACTATGGACCTTAAAGGATTTGTATTGGCAATCTACGAATCAAAGGTCACATAGAAAATGCTTTAGGTTCAATGTTGAGGGAGTCCATCATGAAAACCAGTCTCTCACACCAGTATTCAGTCTGTTCACAGAGGAGCTGTCTATAGTTGGTGCTCCTGGACAACTGCACATCTACCCTTGCTTGGAGAGTCGCACATCTACCCTTGCTTGGACGGCCTCTCAAGCTGTCACTCAGGTAGCAGTCCAGCAGATATTGTTCGTTCAGGAGTCTCGACTTCTTCAGGAACCAAGAAAAAGTCCCAGTTTCACTTAGTGCTGGATCTGGCCTCCATACAAAACCATTTTCACGTAATCCTGGATATCAATTACTTCAAAATGAGCAAGAGGAAGTATTCTGATTTGATGCTATATATGGAACTTGGGACTGATGACGTCCAATTAGTTGGTGTTGGATAATAGACTCGGTAATAGACTCGGTGTTGGGGATAATAGACTTGGTGTTGGATAATAGACTCGGTGTTGGAGACAATAGACTTGGTGTTGGATAATAGACTCGGTGTTGGAGACAATAGACTTGGTGTTGGATAATAGGCAATTGAACATGGGGAAGTTGTAGCCCATTCTCATACTGGGTCAGTCTGTGAAGACTTTCGAGACAGTTTGAGGCAGTATTTTGGAATATCATGGATAGTTTCACTCAACATTATTTTCTTGATGTTTCAATAGTTCACGGTGACAAGTGTTTCAGCCCAAGTGTGAACTGAGCTTTAGCGGGATCTGGTTTTAGCTCAGTTTCCCACCTTTAGATTTTGTTTGTACAACTTTTGGTGTAAATCCTTTGATTTATTTTGCTACATACATGCAAATATTATAATTCACTTATTACTGAAAGCTGGGTGATTGAGGAAGAACGTTAGCTTCCCTTCCAGAATATGGGCTGCCCTATTCCTTGCTTGAAGTTTCAGCTCTCTTACCTACTCACTATTTTCCTGCCCTTTGCCCCTTTCCTTCTGACCTGGTACAGGTTGGTCTTTCTGTGTTGACGTCTCTTGGTTTCTGCCCTGGTTAAGATGGCTCAAACCCAGTATCTCTCAGTGCTAAACATTGTTGAATGGCAGGCGTTGCTTTCAAAGAATGAGAAAGATCATAACTAGGACAGGTAATCATAACCTGATTGTGCATTTATTTTAATTCAATGATCTCTCGCTACAGAGGATATAATCTGTTCAGAGAAAGGAAATTTGGTAAATATTTTTATTCAGATTCATAGATATTCTTCATAATCCCATGTGTAACTTGATGAGAAATACTTTGTATGCTGCAAATTATCCCTGCTAAAATAAAACCAGGAAATGATGGACTCAGTCAGCATCTGTGGAGAAAACAGACAATGTTTCAACTTTACTGGACAAAACTAACATTAATGTCAAGGTATAGGTAATGGATTCCTTGGGCTAATGGATTCCTTGGGCTAATGGATTCCTTGGGCTAATGGATTCCTTGGTGTAATGGATTCCTTGGGCTAATGGATTCCTTGGGCTAATGGATTCCTTGGTGTAATGGATTCCTTGGGCTAATGGATTCCTTGGGCTAATGGATTCCTTGGTGTAATGGATTCCTTGGGGTAATGGATTCCTTGGGCTAATGGATTCCTTGGGCTAATGGGTTCCTTGGGCTAATGGATTCCTTGGTGTAATGGATTCCTTGGTGTAATGGGTTCCTTGGCGTAAACTCCAGAGAGTATAGGCCCATTCTACACAATCTATCATCATAGGACAGTCCCTCTCATCCCAGGAATCAATCGAGTGAACCTTCGTTGCACCGCCTCCAAGGCAAGTATATCCTTCCTTAGATAAGGAGACCAGAACTGTGCACAGTACTCCAGGTGTGGTCTCACCAAGGCCCTGTACAATTGTAGCAAGACTTCCTTACTCTTATACTCCAACCACCTTGCAATAAAGGCCAACATGCCATTTGCCTTCCTTATTGCTTGCTGTACCTGCATGCTAGCTTTCTGTGTTTCTTGCACGAAGACACCCAAATCTCTCCGAACATCAACATTTGAAAGTTTCTGACCATTTAAAAAATATTCTGTTTTTCCATTCTTCCTACCAAAATGAATAAACTCACATCTGGGCTAATGGTTTCCTTGGGTTTTTGGGTGTGGCTCTGGTTAGTCTGTACATTGATATTGTGTAACTTAAGTTTCTTTGAAAGGATTTAATATAACTTTGTTATCAACTTTGGTTACAAGTACAAAATGTTTGTTTAGCCTGAAGTATGTGAAATTAATTCATCGACACTCTTCCAATAGTTTTGTACTTGTGTTGCTGTTCTGCACTCTGTGTTGCGACAATAAAGAAATCTTAATGCCTAACTAAAACGTTCCAGTCCATTAATTCAGCTCATTTTCCCTTCCCTCCAATTCCCCAGCCCAGAGGAGCTGGAGAGCTGCTTCCTGACCTTAGAAGAAAACCCAAACTTTTTTTCAGCAGGCTGGTGATCGATGAATAATTATTTCAATCCCTAGCGCAGGTGGGAAAAGGAAAGTCTCCCCGGTCGCTGTCTGGTGAGGCCCAGCCTGTTGGTACCTTTGTCTGTCCGTGTCGATCACATTTAGCTCCCGTCCATTCCGTAACCAGTATGATATTCACACCACCCAATAGCATAGGAAAGCGCAGTAGCCAGAGCTCCATTTTAAATCCTGGTGCAGTGGCCTCGCTAAAGTTAATATGGGAAGATTATAGAAATACTTCACAATGTGCCGCAGGATGGAGCCTTGTGTACGCGATTCCTCTGTGTCGATATCCACTGGCTAGAACCTGTTGATAATCAGTAACCGAGTATAGAGGCGGAGGGAAGCGAGGCTGGAGGGGGAAATAGGTAGAAAAGGGATGAATTTGTCATTATGGTTGCTACTAAAAGGTCCTTCATTACTGAATATTTTCAGACCATTGCTACCATTCTCATGTTCTGTCCCAAACTATTACTGAATTTGTGTTGTTTTACCTGTTGTGAATATTGAATTCTCCAGTATCTTAAACCATCGTTGGTCCTGATGCAACCTATCTCTCCAAACTACTCCTGCCTTGTCACCCCTCCGGATCCCAGCAGTCCCCTGACTCTGGCCTTTGTGCATCTCCTCCCCCCGCCCCCGACTAATGATGGCAGAACCTTTAACCACCTCAGCCCTGCCCCCCCCCCCATCCACTCCCCTCCCATCCCCTCCACCCATCCCCTCCCCTCCACCCATCCCCTCCCCTCCACAATCCCCCTTCCCCGATCCCCCCCTTCCCCCCCTCCTCCTCTCCCTCCTCTATCTCCTCCTCCTCATCCCTCCCTCCCAACCCTCCAACTCCAGTTTTCTCTACACCTTTTTAAGAAAAAACCTTCTTAAAACCCATCTTTTTTAATAAAGCTTTCAGTCACTATAAATGTTAATTGTTGCTATTTCTATATATATATGTGTGTGTGTGTGTGTGTGTGTGTAAGGAAGTGTGTGTAAATAGCCCACGGTTCCACGGTTAGGGAGTGTGTAAATAGCCAACGGTTACCAGTGAATATTCTCACCCTAGATTCTGTTCTTTGCAATTGCAGAGTTCCCAGCCTTAGAATGGGGGAGGGAGCAGTCGGACCTTTTACTGTAAAAAAAAAAATATTTAACTCCTCAGGTAGTTGTGAAATGCCATAACTGGCAGCAACAACCCCAACCCCCCCCCCCCCCCACATCCCACCCAGTGCCCAACCCTCCACCACAGCCCCCACCCAACCCTAACTCCCACCCTAACCCCCCATCCCAGCTCCCGATCCCAGCCCCCCACCCTCATCCCAGCTCGACCTCCAACCCTCCACCACAGCCCCAACTGAAGGGCAGTAATAGAGTAGGAACTGTTTTTTAAAATAACGTTTGAAATGTTCCAGTACTGTGACAGTGTGTGTCTCACCACAGATATGGATGGCTGTAGCTACATGGACAGAATGTTGGCCAATCGACCTGCCACAAACGGATCCTTCCCCGGCTTCAGCTTCTCCCCACTTCAGGTGAACGGAGTGGGAGGCGTCTCCGACAGGAGGGCCACAGAATGGACCGGCGGTTTCTGGAACGACCCTGCCCCGACCTCCTGCAATGGAAGCGGATTTCAGACCGACGGAATCACCCAAAGCGCAGAGAGCTCTCAGCCACTGTCGGAAACGTGCGGCTCACTGCACCAGAACGGGAGCCCCGGCAGCTGCGTGGCACTCAAGCCAACGTGGCCATCCTGCCCCACAGACGGGGCCCTCGATGACCACGACCCACTCCAGTACGGCCACTATCACGGGTTTGGAGACACGGCCGAAAGCATTCCCGATCTCAACAGTTGCATGGAACATTCCAGCTCGGTTAAGGTTGAGCAGAGTTATAACAATGCTGTTTACAGCGCAGTCCACCTCTTCCATGGCTCATAAGGAGGGTTTGGTGGGGAGCTAGTTTATAGGTGATGGGTTTCTGCTAGCGCGACCTTGCTGGTGTCTCTGTAGTTGGCCACACTGATTTTTTTTTCACTTGCAGAAATAAATATAATGCTTGAACATTTCCGTTTATATTTTTATATTTACATTTAAACTGGTATTGTCTTGTTAACCTGGAGCATTAGTTGGGATTCACACATTACAATGAGTAGCCATTCAGCCCCTCGAGCCTGCTACACAGGAACAGGAGGAGGCCCATTCAGTCCCTCGAGCCTGTTACACAGGAACAGGAGGAGGCCCATTCAGTCCCTCGAGCCTGCTACATAGGAACAGGAGGAGGCCCATTCAGCCCCTCGAGCCTGCTACACAGGAACAGGAGGAGGCCCATTCGTCCCTCGAGCCTGTTACACAGGAACAGGAGGAGGCCCATTCAGTCCCTCGAGCCTGCTACATAGGAACAGGAGGAGGCCCATTCAGCCCCTCGAGCCTGCTACATAGAACAGGAAGAGGCCAATCAGCCCCTCGAGCCTGCTACACCTGTTGATGGAGATTTGTTACCTGGGCAAGCACAGTTAATATTTGATACTAGATTAAATTGACACAATGAATGAAGCAGGGAAGCAAATTTTTTAAAATAGTATTTATAAATGTCACTTTTGTTGTAATGGGATAATTAATGTCATTTGAACATTTGGGATGGAACCTGTAATTTAAGCCCAGGTTTATCTCTTCCCACAGCAGTGATTCAAACTTTCCATTTTAATAGGTGAATAAATTCTCCCCCAGGCAATTTAAGTTTTGGTAACATTGTTTACAGTGACTTTTAATTGTTGAAAAGCCTACCTTGTAATCTACTGGTTATGGACCTGGACGAGCAACTCACAGGCCATGAGTTCAGATCCCACCAGGGCAAATTGTGAGATTGAATTCAGTAAATCGGGACATATCTGGGCTGGCTCCGGATAAAATAAATCACCGCCAAAGCTGTCGGATTGTTGTAAAATCCCAACTGGTTCACTAATGTCCTTTAGGGAAGGAAGCCTGCCGTCCTTACCCGGTCTGGGATAATATTGCGCAAGTAAATGTGTGTCGATTAAATATATCACAACAGCATGGAAGTGACGATCTCACCTTCTGAGTTTCAGTCCAGACATTACCATTTTAAGTTTATGTGGTGATAGGATACAACTGAACAAAGGTAGAATTCTTTTTGAGAATTTGTTGATGTGTGTTAAGGATTAATGGTTACATGTTTTTAATGTGGTGGATTCAGTCAAAGAAACATTTGTGTAATTAAAAGCTTTTTTTATATTCTGCATGATGGAGAGCTTGCATTAACTGCTGTCATTCAAATCTCAGTTATTTCCAGCCTGAGAGCATTTAACTAGCTTTCTGCAAACCTTTGTCCGATGCTGTGTTGGTTAAATCACCAAGAAAGTCGATGTTTTGCTTTTTAAAAATTTGAGACAAATGTGTGTTTCCATGCCATTTTACATTTCAGATTGTAATTGTTAAACTTGCATCTAAAAGGAAAGTGTTTAATTCCATCGATTCCAGCCTCTAACCACGTGCATTGTCCGTGTAATTCTCACTTTGCTGATTGCATGTTTAACATTTTCCGTGAGGTGCATCAAAAGCTTTTATTTCTTTTTGTAAAACGATTGGTTTATAAAGGATTAAATAAAGTTTTTCACAATACTGTTTAAAATACATTGGAAGACATTTTTTTTTAATTTTAGAGATGTTTCTGAGTGCGGTGTATAATTCACATCACATTGTAGAAACACAAACACTGCCGAGCTGTTGGTTGGCTTTCGATCTTTGATGGGTTTTCAGAAAACTCCACCCTCGCGATACAAAAAATACAGACTGATAAAATCCGGTGTGCGAAATGCTACCGCCATGTTTAAGCCATGATTTCATACAGTCAAAAGTTTGTTAAAAAAATAAAGTCTGCTTCTGATACCCTAAGTGTAACGTCTTCAGATTTTTACCGATTTGGTGCAGAAGAGTTCTGGTTCAGTTTATATCACGTTACTGATCAGAAGCCAAATTCGGGTCACAAAGGGTTAACTCCAAGCCATTCATTCAGCTTGTTTTTGTCAAACGATTGGTGTATAACCCACAGGCCATTCAGGATATTGAAATACCAGACGCGAGTCAGTCTTCAAAAGTTTGTACTCTGGTCTATCTCGTCCAAAAAGAAAAAAGAAAGACCTGCATTTCTCCAGCGCCTTTCACGACCACCGGATGTCTCAAAGTGCTTTACAACCAATTAAGTACTTTTTTTTTGATTGTGTAGTCATTGTTGTAATGTGGGAAACGCAGCAGCCAATTTGCACACAGCAAGTTCTCACAAACAGCAGTGTGATAATGACCAGATAATCTGTTTTTGTTATGTTGGTTGAGGGATAAATATTGGTCAGGACACCGGGGAGAACTCCCCTAGGGCTGTTAACTTGAGTGATTTTAGCCCATAACTCGATGGCGGGGGAGGCGTGTAGTTTATGATGTGAAGGGTGGCAGGGATATGATTGAAAATCACTGAAAACTGTTTTCTGTTCGTTAAACAATTCTGTTGGTTTACACTTGAATTGATCTTCCCAGAGTGCCTTTCAGAGTGCAATGTGTGTGCGAGATTATAATATCTAGGACACAAAGGTTCTGATCTCTGCATTTCCTACATTACAACAGTGACCACACTTCAAAAGTACTTCATTGGCTGTAAAGCGCTTTGGGACGTCCTGAGGTCATGAAAGGTGCTGTAGAAATGTAAGTCTTTCTTTGGGCCGCGATTTTCCTTTACCAGATATTGGATGCGCTCCAGTTCATAGGGGACATGAAGTCTACTTCGGGGAGTTCCAAGGATGATGAGCAATATCTCGTGCAGACTCGAAATGCCCAGATCTCCCAAATGGAAGGAGCCAGGATTATACAAACGTCTGCCGATGTGCACAAACTCCCTGGGAATTCATTCCAGCATGTTTCCACTTACACCTCTTCTCGGGTGTGGAGATCCTGAGCGATGACTCTGGGACAGATCGATTCAGGCACAGCTCCGTCTGGAGTGACTGCGTCAGTCATCACACACGCTGCAGGACAGCAGCTGGTTTATATTCAATTGTTGGACCGTTGCTTCTTTTCATTTCAAAACTATTAAACCCATCAACCATATTAACCAGATTAAGGTGCTAATTATCTAGATCATTTGCATATCCTCTTAATTTGACAAAAGGTATTCTGTCATCACCTTTTAACAATTCAAATCTCAGTCTAGTTGCAGTTTCATCGAGTATACTGAGGGGGAGAATTTGTGTAAATAGTCTAACTGTGTGTGTGAGAGTCTAGTCTATGCAAAGGATCTTCGCATAAAGGAAACGAGCATGAAGATCATATAAAACCGAGTACATTTTATCAACAACACACAGATTATGGGCGCTCCTCCAATTCTGGCCTCCTGCGCATCCCCGATTTTAATCGCTCCACCATTGGCAGCCGTGCCTTCAGCTGCCTGGATCCTAAGCTCTGGAATTCCCTCCCTAAACCTCTCTGGCTAGATACCTTAAACCTCCCTCTTTGACCAAGCTTTTGGTCACCAGTCCTAATATATCCTTATGTGGCTCGGTGTCAAATTTTGTTTGATAATCGCTCCTGTGAAGCGCCTCGGGAGGTTTTACTACGTTAAAGGCGCTATATAAATGCAAGTTATTGTATCTGGGCACACATGCGGAGGAAACTCCAAGCCCTACATTTCTGAGAGAGCTCTGTGATGTTGCACAGATGTTGGAATTGGCGATTAACAAGGAGTTTCTCAGGTCCTGCTGCGTGGCTGATCAGATCCACTTGAGGATTCTGGGTCGATTTCTTCTGCAACTTTACCCCGCGGAGCTGGGTATCAATTCACACTAAATGATCACTCATTGTTCAACGGCAAAGAATCTTTTACGTTGTTGCATCAAGCAGTGATGAAAGTTGTATCAAAATTTTAAACAGTTTAAACCTCTGTTGGAAGAGTTGTAAAAATAAATCATTGATTTCGCCCACACTCTGTGCCAGATGGATGCCATTGGGAAAGCAGAGTAAGGTCTGCCACCTTGTGCCCAGCTGCAGCGTAGCACATACCCTGGGTTTGTTTCTCGATATTCTGGTGAAGAAGTTACCTTGCCTGCTGCCAATTAATTCGTGAACAGGCAAAAGTTAGAAACTGACGTTAAATGACTATCAATGTCACTTTAACACGGCAATGCCGTCTCACCCCCAGTTAAGGTGTAACAGTTTTCATTTATTCTGGGATATGTGAGTCAACAATCAGAAAACAAAGAAATCTGTCCCATATAACCAACAAAAAGACGAAGCTGGATTGTACAGACAACACAGCAATCTGCAATCCCAGCCACTGGACGAGTGGCCCCCTTTCCCACACACTGCTTCTCACCTCTGGCTATATCTGACCCAGAGACAACAACATTTAAACCCGTATCCGCTCCATCACCAAGACCGCCTATTTCCACCTCCGTAACATCGCCCGTCTCTGCCCCTGCCTCAGCTCATCTGCTGCTGAAACCCTCATCCATGCTTTCATTACCTCCAGACTCGACTATTCCAACGCTCTCCCACCCGGTCTCCCACCTTCCACCCTCCATAAACTTCAGCTCATCCAAAACGTGCCCTAACTCGCACCGAGTCCCGTTCACCCATCACCCCTGTGCTCGCTGACCTACACTGGCTCCCGGTCCGGCAACATCTCAAATGCAAAATTCCCTTCCTAAACAATTTTGCCTCTCCACCTCTCTCTCCTCTTTAAGTCGCTCCTTAAAAACTCCCTCTTTGACCAAGCTTTTGGTCACCTGTCCCAATATCTCCTTTATTGTCTCTGCATCTACTTTAGTCTGATTACCCTGAGTGAAATACATTGGGCCGTTTTTCTACATTAAAGGCGCTATACAAATGCAAGTTGTTGTATTGGGTGCTCATTTAAAAAATATAAATTTTATGGGTCCTGGCTGGGGAGGCGATCACCTCTTACAGAGGTGGGTACTGCAGGGAATTCAGGGCCAGAGTGATCTCCTGGACTAGTTTCGATCGCCGAGATGGGTCGGAGAGGAATTTCCCAGATTTTTTTCCCCAAATTGGCCCGGGGTTTTTATCTGTTTTTTTGCCCCTCCCAGAGATCCCGTGGTTTCGGGTGGGGTGGAGAGAGTATATAGAAACATAGAAGATAGGAGCAGGAGTAGGCCATTCGGCCCCTCTAGCCTGCTCCGCCATTTAATGAGATCATGGCTGATCATCCAAATTCAGTACCCAGTCCCTGCTTTCTCCCCATATCCCTTGATCCCTTTAGCCTTAAGAAATATATCTAACTCCTTCTTGAATATATTTAATGAATTGGCCTCTACTGCCTTCTGTGGTAGAGAATTCCACAGGTTCACCACTCTCTGGGTGAAGAAATTCCTCCTCATTTTTGTCCTAAATGGCTTACCCCTTATCCTTAGACTGTGACCCCTGGTTCTGGACTCCCCGACCATCGGGAACATCCTTCCTGCATCTAGTCTGTCCAGTCCTTTCAGAATTTTATAAGTTTCAATGAGATCCCCTCTCATTCTTCTAAACTCCAGCGAGTATAAGCCTAATTGACCCAATCTCTCCTCATACGTCATTCCTGCCATCCCAGGTATCAGCCTGGTGAATCTTCGCTGAACTCCTTCCATGGCAAGAACCTCCTTCCTCAGATAAGGCGACCAAAACTGCACACAATACTCAAGATGTGGTCTCACCAAGGCCCTGTACAACTGCAGCAAAACATCCTTGTTCCTGTACTCAAACCCTTTCGCTACGAAGGCCAACATACCATTTGCCTTCTTAACCGCCTGCTGCACCTGCATGCTTACCTTCAGCGACTGGTGCACAAGGACACCCAGGTCTTATTGCACTTCCCCTTCTCCCAATCTATTGCCATTCAGATAATAATCTGCCTTCCTGTTTTTGACACCAAAGTGGATAACCTCGCATTTATCCACGTTATATTGCATCTGCCATGCTTCTGCCCAATCACCCAACCTGTCCAAATCATCCTGGAGTTTCTCAGCATCCTCCTCACAGCACACACGCCCACCCAGCTTTGTGTCGTCTGCAAACTTGGAGATATTACATCTAGTTCCCTTGTCTAGATCATTAGTATATATTGTGAATAGCTGGGGTCCAAGGACCGATCCCTGCGGTACCCCACTAGTCACTGCCTGCCACTCGGAAAAAGACCCGTTTATTCCAACTCTTTGCTTTCTGTCTGCCAACCAGTTCTCTATCCAAGGCAATACCTTGCCCCCAATCCCATGTGCCTTAACTTTACACGCTAATCTCTTATGCGGGACCTTATCGAAAGCCTTTTGAAAGTCCAAATACACAACATCCACTGGTTCTCCCTTATCTGTTTTACCAGTTACATCCTCAAAAAATTCCAGTAGATTAGTCAAGCATGATTTACCTTTTGTAAATCCATGTTGACTTTGTCCGATCCTGTCACTGTTTTCCAAGTGCTCTGCTATTACATCTTTTATAATGGACTCTAGCATTTTCCCCATTACCGATGTCAGGCTTACCGGTCTGTAATTCCCCGTTTTCTCTCTACCACCCTTTTTGAATAGTGGGGTAACATTAGCTACCCTCCAATCCATGGGTATTGTTCCAGATTCCATTGAATGTTGGAAGATGATCAGCAATGCATCTACTATTTCTAGGGCCACTTCCTTAAGTACCCTAGGATGTAGATTATCAGGCCCTGGGGATTTATCGGCCTTCAATCCCGCCAATTTCCCTAACACCATTTCCCTACAAATACTGATTTCTTTCAGTTCCTCCCTTTCATCAGACCCTATGTTCCCCGACATCTCTGGGAGGTTATTTGTGTCCTCCTTTGTGAAGACAGAACCAAAATATGTATTTAATTGGTCTGCCATTTCTTTGTTCCCCATTATAAGTTCCCCTGATTCTGACTGCAAGGGACCTACGCTTGACTTCACCAATCTTTTTCTCTTCACATATCTATAAAAGCTTTTACAGTCAGTTTTTATGTTCCCTGCAAGCTTCCTCTCATATTCTATTTTCCCCTTCTTAATTAATCCCTTTGTCCTCCTTTGTTGAATCCTAAACTGCTCCCAATCCTCAGGTTTACTGCTTTTTCTGGCCAATTTATATGTCCTCTCCTTGGATCTTATGTTATCCCTAATTTCCCTTGTTAGCCACGGTTGAGTCACCTTTTTTGTTTTATTCTTATGCCAAACTGGGATGAACAAATTTGAATGTTTGCCATTGCTTATCCACCGTCAACCCTTTGAGTGACATTCCCCAATCAATCCTACCCAACTCGCGCCTCATACCATTGTAGTTTCCTTTATTTAAATTCAGGACCCTAGTCTCTGAGTCAACTACTTCACTCTCCATCTTAATGAAGAATTCTATCATATTATGATCGCTCCGACCCAAGGTGCCTCGTACAACAAGATTGCTAATTAATCCTTTCTCATTACATAATACCCAGTCTAAGATGGCCTGCTCTCTGGTTGGTTCCTCGACATATTGGTCCAGGAAACCATCCCGTAAACACTCCAGGAATTCCTCCTCCACAGTACTGTTACTAATTTGGTTAGCCAAATCTATATGTAGATTAAAGTCACCCATGATGACTGCTGTGCCCTTATTGCATGCTTCTCTAATTTCCCTTTTAATGCCATCCCCAACCTCCGTATTACTGTTTGGAGGTCTATATACCACTCCCACTAACGTTTTCTGCCCCTTGGTATTTCTCAGTTCTACCCATACAGATTCCACATCATCAGAGCTAATATCCTTCCTTACAATTGTGTTAATCCCCTCTTTAACCAGCAATGCTACGCCACCTCCCTTTCCTTTTTGCCTATCTTTCCTGAATATTGAATACCCCTGGATGTTGAGTTCCCAGCCTTGGCCACCCTGGAGCCATGTTTCCGTAATCCCAATCAAATCATATTCGTTTACCTCTATTTGCGCAGCTAATTCATCCACCTTATTCCGAATGCTCCTCGCATTAAGACACAAAGCCTTCAGGCTTGTTTTTTTAACGCTCTTAGACCTATTAGAATTATTATTTACTGTGGCCATGTTTGATTTAAACCGTTGATTTCTCTGACTGCCACTTTTGTTTTTCTCCTTCCTATCTTTTGCTTTTATCCTTGTTTCCCTTTCCTCTGTCTTGTGATTCACAAGGTATCGCGATTGTGTGGGACAGGCTGGATGGACCAGAGGGACTTATCAGCGTTCCCTATAAGCAGTGTGGCCGTGTAACTCTCTGCCGCTCCCGCGCAGCCTGGGACCGGCTTTTTCAATGTTAAAGTTCGCACATGTGTGAAACTGTTAATGGGCCGCGCAGCCTCGTAAAGGGGCCACGCACCCAAAAAAATGATGACTAACATTGGTCTTTCCTTGTCCATCATTGTCCGTATGATCGTTCGAGATAAATGCTTTGTCCTGCGCGCTGCTAACGGAAAGGGCTCTGGTTTGATCGCTGTGTGTGGCGAGAGGACAGTAGGAGCCCCACAAATGGCCAACACATCCCTTGGCAAGAAAAGGGGGCGAGGGGCAATCAGCCAGGAAGGGTCTCCATCCGTGAGCGTGATCTAGTGACCATACACGGGGGTGAATATTGGGAGGGGGCCATTTTGGGCTCAGCTACAATGACCTCTGACACCTACCATCCAGGGCAGCTCAGGCATGAAGAACAGGCAGGTGCACAAAGTGCTGGAGACCTGGCAGTGCCCATTGGAACCAGAAGAACAATTGTACTTTCATTTTTGTTACTTAAAAAGACAGTATTGCTCCCTCACTGTGCTGCAGAAAGCTGTATTTGGCTCCTTACCAATAGTGCACTTGGCAGCAATAGCGTTTCAGTCCTTCATTAAAGCAGCGGCAGTGGCGAGAGGATAAAGAGCGGCCCGAGAGCGGAGCTGAATTAAAGCAGCGGCAGCGGCGAGAGGATAAAGAGCGGCCCGAGAGCGGACCTGAATTAAAGCAGCGACAGCGGCGAGAGGATAAAGAGCGGCCCGAGAGCGGACCTGAATTAAAGCAGCGACAGCGGCGAGAGGATAAAGAGCGGCCCGAGAGCGGAGCTGAATTAAAGCAGCGGCAGCGGCGAGAGGATAAAGAGCGGCCCGAGAGCGGACCTGAATTAAAGCAGCGACAGCGGCGAGAGGATAAAGAGCGGCCCGAGAGCGGACCTGAATTAAAGCAGCGGCGAGAGGATAAAGAGCGGCCCGAGAGCGGAGCTGAATTAAAACAGCGGCGAGAGGATAAAGAGCGGCCCGAGAGCGGAGCTGAATTAAAACAGCGGCGAGAGGATAAAGAGCGGCCCGAGAGTGGAGATGAATTAAAGCAGCGGCAGCGGCGAGAGGATAAAGAGCGGCCCGAGAGCGGAGCTGAATTAAAGCAGCGGCAGCGGCGAGAGGATAAAGAGCGGCCCGAGAGCGGAGCTGAATTAAAGCAGCGGCGAGAGGATAAAGAGCGGCCCGAGAGCGGACCTGAATTAAAGCAGCGACAGGGGCGAGGCTCCGATTCAAAAACAACATCAAAGAATGATGTCACAGGAGAGCAGGGAGGTGATTGGTTGGTGAGTATTACAGCTCTCTTTTGCTTTCTAAGTTAAGGAAGGGGGTTAAATTAAGAGCTGAGAAACTGTAACTTGCTAGTACTTATTAAATTAATAACTTAAATTGAATAAAATAATCAAACTATAAACCTAAAATATTGATTGAATAAAATCTTCAACTAATTAATTAATAAATAAAACAAGGTTAGAGATGGCAGGGCAGGTGGTGTGTCGTAACTGCAGCATGTGGGAGTCTATGGAGAGCATCGCGATCCCGAGCAACCACATCTGCAGTAAGTGTCTGCAACTCAAGGAACTTCGGTTCAGAATTGTTGAGCTGGAGTACGAGCTGCAGACATTGCGATGCATCAGGGAAGGGGAGAGTTACCTGGACACTTTGTTCCAGGAGGCAGTCACACCCCTTAGGTTAAGTAGTACTTTAGAGTTCGTCAGTGGTCAGGGACAGGAGGGTGTGATCATGAGTCAGGAAGGTATGGGGACCCAGGATGCAGTGATGGAGGAACCTCAGCCCTGGACTTTGTCCAACAGGTACCAGGTACTTTCTACCTGTATGGATGAGGAAAAGGACTACAGGGAGGATGGGCAAACTGACCACGACACCATGGTACAGGGGGCCATCCAAGTGGGGGGAGAAGGAAGGAATGTGGTAGTAGTAGTAGGGGACAGTATAGTCAGGGGGATAGATACTATTCTCTGCAGCCGCGAAAGAGAGTCCCGAAGGCTGTGTTGCCTGCCCAGTGCCAGGGTTAAGGATATCTCCTCACGGCTGGAGAAGAACTTGGAGTGGGAGGGGGAGGATCCAGTTGTCATGGTCCATGTAGGAACCAACGACATAGGTAGAACTAACAATGTGGTTCTGCTGAGGGAATTTGAGGAGCTAGGGTCTAAATTAATAAGCAGAACCACAAGGGTAATAATCTCTGGATTACTACCTGAGCCACACGCAAATTGGCATAGGGTCAAACAGGTCAGAGAGTTAAAAGCGTGGCTCAAAGAGTGGTGTGGGGAAAAAGGGGTTTCAATTCACATGGCACTGGCACCGGTACTGGGGAAAGAGGGAGCTGTTCCGTCGAGACGGGCTCCACTTAAACCGGGCTGGGACCAGCGTCCTGGCGAATCGAATAACTAGAGCTGTAGATAGAGCTTTAAACTAAAAAAAGAGGGGGAGGGGTCAGGTGAGGGGAAATTTAGAAATCTAAAGGGAAAGGTCAAGGCAATAGAGCAGTGTAGCGATTTGGGTAAAAATAAGCAGAGTGTGACAGGAAGGGACAGAGAGTTTAATGGTAGCAGTGCAGCAGAGAATAAGGTCAAAGCAGGGAATAATGGTAAAAAATTTAAATTAAAGGCTCTTTATCTGAATGCATGAAGCATTCATAACAAGATAGATGAACTAGTGGCACAAATAGAGATAAATGGGTTTGATCTAACAGCCATTACAGAGACGTGGTTGCAAGGTGGCCAAGGTTGGGAACTAAATGTTCCAGGGCACTTGACGTTTCGAAAAGACAGGCAGAATGGGAAAGGAGGGGGAGTAGCCCTGATAATAAAGGATGACATAAGGACAGTAGCGAGAAAGGGTCTTGGCTCGGAAGATCAGGAAGTAGAATCAGTATGGGTGGAGATAAGGACTAACAAGGGGCAGAAAACATTGGTAGGTGTAGTATATAGGCCGCCCTAAAAGTAGCTATACCGTTGGACAGAATATTAATCAACAAATAGTAGGAGCTTGCAACAAAGGTAATCTAATAATCTTGGGGGACTTTAATCTTCATGTAGACTGGACAAATCAAATTGGTAAAGTTAGTCTGGAGGATGAGTTCATGGAATGTGTTCAGGACAGTTTCCTAAAACATGGAACCAACCAGGGAACAGGCTATTTTGGATCTTGTATTGTGTAATGAGACAGGGTTAATTAGCAATCTCATAATAAAGGATCCTCTGGGGCAGTGTGATCATAATATGATAGAATTTCACATTAATTTTGAGAATGACTTGCCTAAGTCCGAAACTAGAGTTTTAAGCTTAAATAAAGCCAATTACATAGGTATGAGGGGCGAGTTGGCTAAGGTAGATTGGAAAAATAGATTAAAAGGTATGGCGGTAGATAAGCAGTGGCTAGCATTTAAAGAAATATTTCATAATTCTCAACAAAAATACATTCCATTGAGAAACAAAAACTCCACGGGAAAAGTGATCCAACTGTGGCTAACTAAAGAAGTTAAGGATAGCATCAGATTGAAAGAAGAAGCTTATAATGTTGCAAAGAATAATAGTAAGCCTGAGGATTGGGAGAGTTTCAGAAACCAGCAAAGGTTGGCAAAAAAATTGATTAAAAAGGAAAAAATAGAATATGAGAGAAAACTAGCAAGAAATAAAAAAGCAGATTGTAAGAGCTTCTACAAGTATGTAAAAAGGAAGAGAGTAGCAAAAGTAAGCGTTGGTCCCTTAGAGGCTGAGACAGGAGAAATTATTATGGGGAATAAGGAAATGGCAGAAAAGTTAAACAAATATTTTGTATCTGTCTTCACAGTAGAAGACACAAAAAGCATACCAAAAATGATGGGGAACGAAGGATCTAATGAGGGTGAGGAACTTAACGTAATTAATATAAGTAGAGAAAAAGTACTAGAGAAACTAATGGGACTAAAAGCCGACAAATCCCCTGGACCTGACGGCCTACATCCTAGGGTTCTAAAAGAGGTGGCTGAAGAGATAGTGGATGCATTGGTTTTGATCTTCCAAAATTCCCTAGATTCTAGAATGGTCCCAGCGGATTCGAAGGTCGCAAATGTAACACCGCTATTCAAGAAAGGAGGGAGAGAGAAAACAGGGAACAACAGGCCAGTTAGCCTGACATCAGTTGTCGGGAAAATGCTGGAATCCATTGTCAAGGAAGTGGTATCAAGTCACTTAGAAAATCATAACATGATTAGGCAGAGTCAACATGGTTTTATGAAAGGGAAATCATGTTTGACAAATTTATTAGAGTTTTTTGAGGATGTAACTAGCAGGGTAGATAAAGGGGAACCAGTGGATGTAGTATATTTGGATTTCCAAAAGGCATTCGATAAGGTGCCACATAAAAGGTTATTACACAAGATTAGGGCTCATGGGGTTGGGGGTAATACAGTAGCATGGATAGAGGATTGGTTAATGGACAGAAAACAGAGAGTAGGGATAAACGGATCTTTTTCAGGTTGGCAGGCTGTAACTAGTGGGGTGCCGCAAGGATCAGTGTTGGGGCCTCAGCTATTTACAATCTATATTAATGACCTAGATGAAGGGACCGAGAGTAATGTATCCAAGTTTGCTGATGATACAAAGCTCGGTGGGACAGTAAGCTGTGAGGAGAACACAAAGAGTCTGCAAAGGGATATAGATAGACTAAGTGAGTGGGCAGTAAGGTGGCAGATGGAATATAATGTCGGGAAATGTGAGGTTATTCACTTTGGTAGGAAGAATAGAAAATCAGAATATTTTTTAAATGGTGAGAAACTTTCAAATGTTGGTGTTCAGAGAGATTTGGGTGTTTTCGTGCAAGAAACACAGAAAGCTAGCATGCAGGTACAGCAAGCAATAAGGAAGGCAAATGGCATGTTGGCCTTTATTGCAAGGGGGTTGGAGTATAAGAGTAAGGAAGTCTTACTACAATTGTACAGGGCTTTGGTGAGACCACACCTGGAGTACTGTGCACAGTTTTGGTCTCCTTATCTAAGGATATACTTGCCTTGGAGGCGGTACAACGAAGGTTCACTAGATTGATTCCTGGGATGAGAGGGCTGTCCTATGATGAGAGATTGTATAGAATGGGCCTATACTCTCTGGAGTTTAGAAGAATGAGAGGTGATCTCATTGAAACATACAAGATTCTGAAGGGGATTGACAGGGTAGATGCTGAGAGGTTGTTTCCCCTGGCTGGAGAGTCTAGAACTCGGGGACATAGTCTCAGGATAAGGGGTTGGCCATTTAAGACTGAGATGAGGAGGAATTTCTTCACTCAGAGGGTGGTGAATCTTTGGAATTCCCTGCCCCAGAGGGCTGTGGATGCTGAGTCTTTGAGTATATTCAAGACAGAAATCGATATATTTTTGGGCTCTAGGGGAATCAAGGGATATGGGGATCGGGCGGGAAAGTGGAGTTGAGGTCGATGATCAGCCATGATCTTATTGAATGGCGGTGCAGGCTCGAGGGGCCGTATGGTCCACTCCTGCTCCGATTTCTTATGTTCTTCTTTGTGTATCGATGATTCAGAACGGTGTGAGTGAGAGAGAGAACAGTTACAGGCCCTACAGTAGAGGGCAGCATTCAACAGGTTACTCGTTGCAAAAATATAAAGTACAAAATGATTGATAGCTTCCGGTAGACCGCTCACTCTCTGCTGCTACAACATGACTTAAGCAACCTTCCAAAGATTTCCTCTGCAGTATTGCACTCGTTTCATTGAACTAATGTTTTATATTAACAATGAGCTGTCATCAGTGCAGTCACTCCCCCGCACGTGTTACACCAGATCACAGGGAAAGTTCAGAGAAACAGCAGAACAGAATCAAACCTGGGCTGGTCCCACTCCAGTTTTCCGTGAAGTGCGATTCGAATCCAGTTTGTTATCTGAAATAACTTAAATAATAATTATTAACTTAATCAGAATGATACCTGGACTCCAAGGGTTAAATTACAAGGAGTGATTACACAATCTAGGGTTGTATTCCCTAGAATTCAGAAGGTTAAGGGGCGATCTGATCGAAGTTTTCAGGATATTAAGGGGAACAGATAGGGTAGATAGAGAGAAACTATTCCGCTGGTTGGGGATTCTAGGACTAGGGGACGTAGTCTAAAAATTAAAGCCAGACCTTTCAGGAGTGAAATTAGGAAACACTTCTACACAGAAAGGGTGGTAGAAGTTTGGAACTCTCTTCTGCAAATGGCAATTGATGCTAGATCAATTGTTAATTATAAATCGGGGATTGATTGCTTTTTGTTAACTGAAGGTATTAAGGGATATGGGGCAAAGGCGGGTATATGGAGTTAGGTCACAGATCAGCCATGATCTCATTGAATGGTGGAACAGGCTCAAGGGGTTAAATGGCCTCCTCCTGTTCCTATGCTCCTATGCTCCCAGTAATCCATTGGTTGTGAGACACTTTGGAATGTCTGGAGGATGTGAAAGGCGCTTTATAAATGCAAGTTCTTTCTTTCTGTTTCTGACTCCTGGGCCAGAATCCACTGTGCAATTTCACCATTGTGCTTTCAAAAACTTTTTTCTTAGAATGTGGGCGTCACTTGCAAGGCTGGCATTCATTGCCCATCCTAGTCATGTGAAGGGGTTGGGCCTTTTCTTGCTGGAGATGGTTCCTGCTTGGCACTGGGTGGGCTATTCCATTATTGGAGGAGTTTGAATGGAATTGCACACTGGAATCATCAGCAAACAGTCCCCCTTCTGACCTTATGATGGAAGGAAGGTCATTGCTGAAGCAGCTGAAGATGGTTGGGCCGAGGACACTGCCCTGAGGAACTCCTGCAGCGCTGCCCTGAGGAACTCCTGCAGCGCTGCCCTGAGGAACTCCTACAGCGCTGCCCTGAGGAACTCCTGCAGCGATGTCCTGAGGATGAACTGATAGGCCTCCAACAACCACAACCATCTTCAGATGTGGCTTCAACCCTGGGAGGGCTTTCTCATGATGCACACTGACCCCAGATTTGCTCGGGCTCCTTAATGCCACACTCAGTCGAATGTTGCCTTGATATCTAATCTGAAATTCAACTCTTGTGTTCATGTCTGGATCAGGGCTGTGATAAGAACATAAGAATTAGGAGCAGGAGTAGGCCATACGGCCCCACAAGCCTGCTCCGCCATTCAATAATCATGGCTGATCTTCAACCTCAACTCTACTTTCCCGCCCGATCCCCATATCCCTTGATTCCCCTAGAGTCCAAAAATCTATTGATCTCGGCCTTGAATATACTCAATGATTCAGCATCCACAGCCCGCGGGTAGAGAATTCAAAGATTCACCACCCTCTGAGTGAAGAAATTCCTCCTCATCTCAGTCTTAAATGGCCAACCCCTTATCCTGAGACTATGTCCCTGAGTTCTAGACTCTCCAGCCAGGGGAAACAACCTCTCAGCATCTACCCTGTCAATCCCCTTCAGAATCTTGTATGTTTCAATGAGATCACCTCTCATTCTTCTAAACACCAGATAGTATAGGCCCATGCTACACAATCTCTCATCATAGGACAACCCTCTCATCCCAGGAATCAATCTAGTGAACCTTCGTTGCACCGCCTCCAAGGCAAGTAAATCCTTCCTTCGATAAGGAGAACAAAACTGTGCACAGTACTCCAGGTGTGGTCTCACCAAGGCCCTGTACAATTGTAGCAAGACTTCCTTACTCTTATACTCCAACCCCCTTGCAATAAAGGCCAACATGCCATTTGCCTTCCTAATTATTTGCTGTATCTGCATGCTAACTCTCTGGCCCGTATTTTCCAATGCCTATGGGTGGGTACGCGCTGTGTACACACCCGTAGGGACATCGGAAATGCCGGTTTCAGGCGTGCGAAGCGCATGCGCTGAAAACCGGCATTTCCGATCTGTCAAGAATCCTCTTGACAGATCGGACGCCTGCCCTGGAGAAGGCTTTCTGCAGAACCTCCGCCCGCTGAAAACCCTTAGAAATCTTACGCCTGGTAAAAGCAGGCGTAAGGCCTGCCTTTACCAGCATAAGAGTTTAAAAAAGTAAAAATATAATTTTTTTTCACTCATTTATAGTTTAAAAATACTTTTTAAAAAAGGTAAGTTTATTTTTAGCCCCGTAAAAAACCTTAATTATTTTTTTCAAAAAATTAAATTTGTTTAAAATATTAAATTTAATGTAATTTTAACTCATTTTAAAAACGTGATGGTTTTTAAAAATGTATTTAATGTTTTGATGTCTTTTTTCAGTGCTCCCCATTCATACTTTTGACGGGTCTATCTATCAAAAGTATGAAGGGGGATTCCCTTCTCCCATTGGTTCCCCATGGCCCATGTGATCTCAAGGACGCTTGCGAACTGCCTGCACCCCTGGGATATGTGGGCCCTGCACATTTCAACTGTGGAGAGGCCCAGGAGTGGAGGTTTCCGGACCTCGGGAGCCCTCGGGTAAGGGCGTAGATTTTTTTCCGATAGGAGGCATCCGCACACAGGAAGCCTCCGATCGGAAATTACGGGCCTCTGTGTTTCCTGTACGAGGACACCTAAATCTCTCTGAACACCAACATTTAATAGTTTCTCACCATTTAAAAAATATTTTGTTTTTCCATTCTTCCTACCAAAGTGAATAACCTCACATTTCCCCACATTATACTCCATCTGCCACCTAATTGCCCACTCACTTAACCTGTCTCTATCCCTTTGCAGGCTCTTTGTTTTCTCCTCACAGCTTACTTTCCCACCTAGCTTTGTATCATCAGCAAACTTGGATACATTGCACTCAGTCCCTTCATCTAGGTCATTAATATAGATTGTAAATAGCTGAGGCCCAAGCCCTGATCCTTGCGGCACCCCACCAGTTATAGCCTGCCAATCTGAAAAAAAACTGTTTATCCCAACTCTCTGTTTTCTGTCCGTTAACCAATCCTCTATCCATGCTCCTTCTTACCCCCAACCCCATGAGCTCTTATTTTGTGTAACAACCTTTTATGCGGCACCTTATCGAATGCCTTTTGGAAATCCAAATATACTACATCTACTGGTTCCCCTTTATCCACCCTGCTAGTTACATCCACAAAAAACTCTATTAAATTTGTAAACACGATTTCCCTTTCATAAAATCAGGTTGACTCGCCTAATCATATTCTTTAGAATTTTGGAATATTTCTTTAAATGTTTGCCACTTGGGGTTGAAGCTGAGTGGTTCTGCCCAATCTTGAACTGAGCATCAGTGAGCAGGCTATTGGTGAATAGATGTCACTTGATGGCACAGTTGATGACTCCTTCCATCACTTTACTGATGATGGAGGATAGGCTGCTGGGGTGGTAATTGGCTGGAGTGGATTTATCCTGTTATTGTGGACAGAACATAAGAATATAAGAACATAAGAAATAGGAGCAGGAGTAGGCATTTTGGCCCCTCGAGTCTGATCATGGCTGATCTGATCTTGGCCTCAAATCCACTTTCCCTCGCTCCCCATAACCCTTGACTCCCCTGTAGCTCAAGTATCTGTCTATCTCCGCCCTGAATATATTCAATGACTCCGCCTCCACAGCTCTTTGGGGTAGAGAATTCCAAAGATTCACGACCCTCTGAGAGAAGAAATTCTTCCTCATCCTTTAAATGGGTGACCCCTTATTCTGAGACTATGCCCCCTAGTTCTAGATTCCCCCACGAGGGGAAACATCCTCTCTGCATCTACCCTGTCAAGCCCCCTCAGAATCTTATGGGGGAAAAATTCGGTTGGTTAGCGCCTCCTGTTAGCACCTCCAGGGGGCGCTAACGGGGCGCTAGGAACTTAGCGCCCGAGCGCGGCGATTTTAGTGCTGCTCGCAAAATTGACCAGTTGTTTTGCGGCGGCACTAAACATTGCCGCCACGATCTTCTGCACCCGCAGAACGTGACGTCAGTCGAGCGTGCAACGCCCTGGTAGCGCCCCAGACCAGATATTGAGTCGCGTCCCCTGCCTTAGCACCTGCCGCTAGGAATGACAGGTAGTGGGGAACGTTTTCAAGTCGGGAAGGGGCTGGGGGAGTGCTATTTAAAGGCGGGCGCTTCCTGCCTTTTCTTGTCGGCAAAATTTTTGGTAAACGCAGGTTGAGAGGGAGAGAGATGTCTGGAGAGATTTAACGCTGTCCTAAGGAGTTTTGGTCCTCAGCACCACTTTTGAGGTTCCTAAGCGCCGAGCTCTTTCCCTGGGCCTCTCCATTCGTGCTTCCAACATAATTGCTTTCGAGGTCTCTCCAGGCCGAGATTCAAGGCTGCAATGACCAGGGTGTGGCTGGCCAGCAAGATGTCCCCTCATCTTTAAGAACTGGACGACGCCAGTCTGTCTGGCTTCTATGGTAACTGACATCGCCTGAGCTTCGGTAACGTTCTGAGGTAGCGCCTCGCTCCCTGACGTTAGCGCCTTAAGAGAGGTGTGTAGCGCCTGATTTAGCGCTTAAATCACCTCAGGGGTGATAGAGGTGAATTTTGCAGACAAAGGCAATAATTAGCACCAGGCGCTAAACTTTGCGCCCGGCCGATATTAGCGCCCCAAAATGGGCAATACCCAATTTTTCCCTCTATATGTTTCAATAAGATCACCTCTCATTCTTCTAAACTCCAATGAGTATAGGCCCAACCTGCTCAACCTTTCTTCATAAGACAACCCTTTCATCTCAGGAATCAACCTAGTGAACCTTCTCTGAACTGCCTCCAATGCAAGTATATCCCTCCTTAAATAAGGAGACTAAAACTGTACGCAGTACTCCAGGTGTGGTCTCACCAACGCCCTGTACAGTTGTAGCAAGACTTCCCTACTTTTATACTCCATCCCCCTTGCAATAAAGACCAACATTCCATTGGCCTTCCTAATTACTTGCTGTACCTGCATGCTAACTTTTTGTGTTTCATGTACGAGGACCCCCAGATCCCTCTGTACCGCAGCATTTTGTAGTCTCTCTCCATTTAAATGATAATTTGCTTTTTTATTCTTCCTACCAAAGTGGATAACCTCACATTTTCCCACATTATACGCCATCTGCCAAATTTTTGCCCACTCACTTAACCTATCTATATCCCTTTGCAGACTCTTTGGCTGGATTTTGAATGACCCATGGAGTCGGGTTTGGAGGCGTGTGGGGGGTTAAATTTGCGGGGTCGGGGTTTCCGACCCCATCCCGACTCCATCCCGCCTCCAAGCAATTTTGACAATCAGTCGCGGGGTTCCCGCCTTCAAGAGGCGGGAGAGGCCATTAAAGCCCTTAACAAGCTCTAAATTGGCTCTGTAATGCCATTTTGAAATGCTGTAGCTAGTTTAACCCTCTTCTGACGTGAAGCACGCCTGGTGTGAAACACTCCAGTGAAACCTGGCGGGAGCACAAGTGGATAGCTGACTATCGGCTGCAGGTCCACTATTACAACGGAGATGTGATGAAGGTAGTAGTAGTAGTATTAGGTCTGAACGTCGCCTCTGATGCTGCTGCATTGAATGTCTTCAGAGACTGCCTGGGAGGACTTGCTTGGGGAAAAACTCTCTCTCTCTCTCTCTCACCCCCCCCCCCCCATATTTGCATCCAGGTCCACTCACATCAAAAGCCAGGCAGGTCCTCTCTCACCAACCATCTCTGAGACTAGGCAGTCAGCAATGATGACATTGTTGAGGCTGCCACGAAACACGAATGGAGGCTGAATCCATATGTGGAAAACAAGAAACTTTAATTCACTGCATGGCACACAAAATGGCTGAGAAAGCTGCTCCCAGAATTCTCTGGAAAAAACCCTGAAGCCCCGCCCACTCCTGTCTTAAAGGTAAGGTGCCTTAAAGGGAAGGTTCACTGATATATTGTCCACAGACGGAAAAGTGGGTTATGCCCGTTTAGGTTGCGATCCGCCACACAGCTCCCCCCAGAATCCGCTTAGGAGGTGTGGACGAGATAGTGCGGCGGTCTGATGGGTCGGCCGGAGCGGCTCTTGTAGGACGTTGGTGGACGTGGAACGGCCGGGCGTGGAGCAGCCGGGTGAACCGGCTTGAGGGCAGGTCGGCCGCGTGGAGGTGGACGAGCTACAGGGACCTGCTCACCGGGCTCCGAGTGTGCTGGCTTGAGTCAGTCAACCGACACTTTTTCGGTCCTGTCGCCCACTTGCAGGGTGAAAAATTTGTCCCCGGCCTGTAGCACCTTGTAGGGCCCGTCGTACAGGGGTTGAAGGGGTCCGCGGTGGGCGTTGTGCCGGACGAAAACAAACCGTGCCTGGTGCAGGCTTAGTGGGACGTGTGAGGTGGATTCGCCGTGTCGAGCAATGGGCACCGGGGCGAACTGCAGCGCTGGTGAGGCGAAGTCGTGGCGTTGCTGGTCGGCTGACCAGGGTGTCGTGGCGGTGGGCAGGAACTCGCCGGGTACGCGCAGCGGCTGACCGTACACGAGCTCTGCTGCCGATGCGTGGAGGTCTTCTTTAACCGCGGTGCGCAGGCCGAGGAGGACCCACGGAAGTCGGTCGGTCCAGGCGCCGTCTTGGAGGCTGGCTCAAAGAGATGCCTTCAAGGATCTGTGGAACCGCTCACACAGTCCGTTGGCTTGGGGGTGGTATGCTGTGGTGCGGTGAATGGTCACCCCGAGATTGCGTGCAACGGCGGTCCAGAGTTCAGAGGCAAATTGCGGACCTCTGTCCGACGTCATGTCGGAGGGGACGCCGAACCGTGCGACCCAGGTGCTGACGAAGGCTCTGGCGATGTCGGCGGTGGTGGTAGAGGTCAGTGGAATTGCCTCAGGCCAGCGTGTGGTGCGGTCAACGATGGTCAGCAAGTGCGTGTGGCCTTGCGACGGCGACAGGGGCCCGACGATGTCTACGTGGCTGTGGTCGAATCTCCGCGAGGGGACGGTAAACTCCTCGAGGGGTGCTTTCGTGTGTTGCTGTACCTTGGCCCGTTGGCAGGCTAGGCAGGAGTTGGCCCAAGTACGCACATCCTTGCGAAGGCCGCGCCAGACGAAGCGGTTGGCTACCAATTTGATGGATGCGCGGGCACCGGGGTGGGAGAGGTTGTGGAGAATGTCGAATACCCGGCGGCGCCAGGACGCTGGGACGACGGGCCAAGGTTGACATAGGGATATGTCGCACTTGACCGTGACTGCGGTCGGGCCACAGGCGACGTCGGCCAGGCGTAGCCCTGGTAGGTTGATGGGTGCGGAGAGCAGATCCGGGTCGGTGATCTGGTCTGCTGCGAGTTGAGCGTAGTCGACTGCTAGGTGTGCGGCGTGGATGGCAGGGCGGGAGAGGCAGTCGGCTACCACATTGTCTCGGCCGGAGACGTGTTGGATGTCCGTGGTGAACTCGGACACTGCCGCGAGCTGGCGCTGCTGCCTGGCGGACCAGGGGTCGGTTGTCTTTGCCATTGCGAATGTCAGGGGCTTGTGGTCGACAAGCAAAAACTGGAAATGGCGGACCGCCAGGAACAGCGCGAGGAGCTCGCGGTCGAAGGTGCTGTACTTGACCTCCGGGGGGCGTAGTTGGCGGCTGAAGAAGGCAAGTGGTTGCCAGGCGCCGTCGACCCACTGCTCATACACGGCGCCGACCGCGTGGTCGGAGGCATCCGTGGTGAGCGCTACCCTGGCATTGGGCCGTGGGTGCGCGAGCAGGGTGGCATTGGCGAGCGCGGTCTTGGTGGAGTCGAAGGCGGCTGACGCGTCTGCCGTCCATTCGACTGCCATCTTGCCGCTCCTGCCCCGGAGGGTTTCATACAGGGGCCTCATGAGGGACGCCGCTTTGGGGATGAAGCGGTTATAGAAGTTCACCATCCCGAGGAACTCCTGGAGGCCTTTGATGGTGGTGGGGCGGGGAAATTGTTGGACGGCCTGCACCTTGGTGGGCAGGAGAATGGCCCCAGCATGGGTGATGTGGTGGCCGAGGAAGTCGATCTTGTCCAGGCCGAACTGGCATTTGGCTGGGCTGAAGATGAGCCCGTGGTCGCTGAGGCGCCCGAACAGGATGCGGAGGTGTTCGAGGTGTTCCTGCTTGGAGGAACTGGCTACCAGGATGTCGTCCAGGTAGACGAACAGGAACTTCAGGTCTCGAAGGACCGAGTCCATGAGCCGTTGGAATGCCTGGGCCGCGTTTTTGAGGCCGAAGGGCATCCGCAGGAACTCGAACAGGCCGAAGGGGGTGATTACGGCCGTCTTGGGGACGTCCGCGGGGTGGACGGGGACTTGGTGGTAGCCGCGCACCAGGTCGACCTTAGAAAAGACTGAGCGGCCGGCCAGTCTGGCCGAGAAGTCACTTATGTGCGGCACGGGGTACCGATCAGGGGTGGTGGCGTCATTGAGGCGGCGGTAATCCCCGCAGGGGTGCCAACCTCCACCTGGTTTGGGGGCGATGTGGAGTGGGGAGGCCCAGGGACTGTTGGAGCGGCGGATGATGCCGAGCTGTTCCATGGTGGCAAACTCGGTCCGTGCGATCTCCAGTTTGGCCGGGTCCAGCCTGCGGGCGTGGGCGTACACTGGGGGGCCTGTGGTGGGGATGAAGTGTTCCACCCCGTGTTTGGCGGCCTCCGCGGAGAAGGTCAGATTGGTAAGGGCTGGGAATTCGGGCAGGAGTGCCGAGTAGTCATCCGTGGCCCAGGCGTGGCACTGTGACGCCATGTCGGCGGGTTGACGGGGGGCCATGGCACCCAGGATGGGGGACATGGTGTTCATGTCCACGAGGCGGTGACGGGGGATGTCTACCAGTAGGCCGTGGGCGCACAGGAAATCTGCGCCGATGAGAGGGGAGAGCACCTTGGCAGTGATGAACTCCCATTGGTAGCGGCGACCAGCGAGGTCGAGGGTGACTGTCCGGGTGCCATACGTCCGGATTTCCGAGCCGTTAGCAGCAGCCAGCGCCGGTCCTCGTTCGCCCTTTTGGATGTCGAGGGAGGAGGCCGGGATGATGCTGTGCTGAGCCCCAGTGTCGCACAGGAACCGGCGGCCGGTTTTGTCATCCGTAACGAACAGCAGGGAGCCCGCGTGGCCCACAGCCATCGCGGGGGCTGGTACGGGGGCGTACTTGAAAGAGCAGGGAGGTTTGCACCGTTGTGCCCTGGCGCCGAACCGTGCGTGGTAGTAACAGTGGCCCGGGTTAGTGGGGCGTGAAGGCCCCGTGGGCCTGGTGACAGGCCCTTGTGGCCGCGTGCTGGATGGTGAGGGGCGCACCCAGGCATTGGCTGCCAGGTCCGGAGTGACGTCGCGGCTGGAGTGAGCGGACAGCAGCTTGTCGGCCTCATCGGCCAGGGCTTCCAGGTTCGTGAGGCCGGACGCCACGATCGCTGGGCGGATGCTGAGAGGGAGCTGGCGGATGAACAGCGTGCGGAAGAGGGATCCGGGTGGGCTCTCGTCGGTGAGGGAGAGCATGTGGGAGAGGTGGTCTGACGGTAAGGCATCACCGAGGCCTGGAAGGTCGAGGAGGTGGCAGTTTCTCTGATATGCCAAGGCCGTAAATTTTTTAAGGAGCGCTGTCCTGAGATGTGCGTACTTGCCTTCCTCTGGTGGATTCTGCAGCGTTGTCCAAACCTTGGAAACTGCGGCGCTACCGAGTGATGTGACGAGATAGTCGTACTTCGTCCCATCTGTGGTGATATTTCGCAGCCGGAAGCAAGATTCAGCTTGGAGAAACCAGGCTTCGGGCTGGTTTTCCCAAAACTCCGGCAGTTTCACGGAAACTGCATTCGTGTCCGCCATTGCAGTGCTTGGAATACGTTCTGAGCGTCGGGGTCACCAATGTTGAGGCTGCCGCAAAACACGAATGGAGGCTGAATCCATATGTGGAAAACAAGAAACTTTAATTCACTGCATGCTACACAAAATGGCTGAGAAAGCTGCTCCCAGAATTCTCTGGAAAAAACCCTGAAGCCCCGCCCACTCCTGTCTTAAAGGTAAGGTGCCTTAAAGGGAAGGTTCACTGATATATTGTCCACAGACGGAAAAGTGGGTTATGCCCGTTTAGGTGGCGATCCGCCACAACATCTTCAGAGGCGACTTTCAGACTGAAACCACTAATTAGTTCATGGGTTCCCACATGTTCCAACTCAATTGCCCAATTAAGTGAAAATTGCATCAGGCATCCACATTAATCTGGAGTCGGGGGGGAAACACGAAATGCGGATTACACGACCCCAACCCGACCCCAAGACAAAATCCAGCCCAAATGTCCTCCTCACAACTTTCTTTCCCACCTATCTTTGTATCATCAGCAAATTTGGCTACAGTACACTCGGTCCCTTCATCCAAATCATTAATATAGATTGTAAATAGTTGAGGCCCCAGCACTGATCCCTGTGGCACCCCACTAGTTACAGTTTGCCAACCTGACAATGACCCATTTATCCCGACTCTCTGCTTTCTGTTAGTTAGCCAATCCCCTATCCATGCCAATATATTACCCCCAACCCCGTGAGCTCTTATCTTGTGCAGTAACCTTTTATGTGGCACCTTATCGAATGCCTTCTGGAAATCCAAATACACCACATCCACTGGTTCCCCTTTATCCACCCTGCTCGTTACATCCTCAAAGAACTCGAGTAAATTTGTCAAACACAATTTCCCTTTCATAAAACCATGTTGACTCTGCTTGATTGTCTTATGATTTTCTAAATGTCTGCGATTACTTCCTTAATAATGGATTCCAACATTTTCCCAATGACAGATGTTAGGCTAACTGGCCGATAGTTTCCTGCTTTCTGTCTCCCTCCTTTCCTGAATAGGGGCATTACATTTGCGGTTTTCCAATCCGCTGGGACCTCTCCAGAATCCAGAGAATTTTGGTAGATTTCAACCAACGCATCCACTATCTCTGCAGGCACATACCTGAGCAATTTTCCACATTGTCGGATAGATGCCAGTGTTGTAGCTGCATTGGAACAGCTTGGCTAGAGGTGCAGCTGGTTCTGGTGCACAGGTGTTCAGCACGATAGCTGGGATGTCGTCAAGACCAACTCTGCCGGTCCTGGCTTTTTCAATGTTAAGTTTTGCGTGAAACTGTGAATGGGCCGCGCACCCAAAAACAATTAGGGGAAACATCGGTCAGGACCGTAGCCTTTGTTGTGTCCACTGCACTCAGCCACCTCTTAAAGTCACGTGGAGTGAACCGAATTGTCTGGATGCTTGTATCTATGAGATGGGGAGCTCAGGTGGAGGCCGAGTTGGATCATCCGCTCAGCACTATGGCTGAATACGTGGGAATGGGACTGACTGATTGCTCTACAGAGAGCTGGCACGGACTCGATGGGCTGAATGGCCTCCTTCTGTGCTGTTATGACTCTCTGACTCTATGAATATGCTTGAAAACACTTCAGTCTTGTCTCTTGCATTCAGGTGCTGGGCTGCACCATGGTTGAGGATGGAGATGATGATGGAGCCTCCTCCTCCTGTGAGTCGCCTCATTCTCCACCACCATTCGCCACTGGATGTGGTCGGGTTGCAGAGCTTTGCTCTGATCTGGAGGGTGTGGGACCGCTTCACTCTGTCTATAGTCTAATGCTTTTGATGTGTAGCATTGCAGCTAATCCTGCATTGTAGCTTCACGAAGTCCTGTAACTCATTCTAAGGCAGTCCTGGAGTTGCTCATGGCACATTCTTTTACACATCACATTAAACCAGCGTTGGGCTCCTTACTTGTTGGTGATAAAGAAAGGAGGCCATGAGGTCACAGATTATGCTGGTATAGAATTCTGCTGAGGATGGCCCACAGCACCTTATAGATGCCCACAGGGCTGCTGGATCTGTCCCACTGAGCATGTTTGTAGTCCCACTGCAAAGATGTCCTTGCGGTGGAGATGAAACTATGGGCTCGATTTTGCCAGGCCCAAGGAGGCGGGATTGGAGGCGTGTGAGGTGTTAAAATCGCAAAAACTGGCAGGCGGGCCCGATCCCGCCTCCGAGCAATTTTCCTACATGCGAGTTTTCTGACCCTGTCTCCATCCCGCCTCCAAGAGGCGGGATAGGCCCTTAACAACCAGTTAAGTGCCTCTATAATCCCATTTTGAGAGGCCTTTCTGATTTTAACACTTTTCCCACATGCTTCATGCCTCCTCTGAAACACGCCAGTGAATCCTGGCGGCCTCACCAGTGGATTGCTTACTGACAGCTGCAGCTCCACCATTAAAAAGGAGTTTTCAGCAATCTTCATTTGCAGGTGGCAGAACTTTGTTGTCTCAGGTCTGGGGGAACTTTTAGCAGGCCTACTCATTGTTGTGGAAGTTTGGAGCCTGACATCCATCTCCAGTGTGACCTCCTGGGAAACCCCTCTCGCCACCTTGACTGAGCGCTTCCTCAACTGAGGCATATGCTGTTGGGGGGGATGATTTATCAGGGGAAGGCGGCAGCAGCCAACTTCCTGGTACCATGGGTGGCTCTGCTGCACAGGCTGGGAGGAAAAAGTGTGGAAGAGCTATAGTGATAGGGGATTCAATTGTAAGGGGAATAGATAGGCGTTTCTGCGGCCGCAATCGAGACTCCAGGATGGTGTGTTGCCTCCCTGGTGCAAGGGTCAAGGACGTCTCGGAGCAGCTACAGAACATTTTGGAGGGGGAGGGCGAGCAGCCAGTTGTCGTGGTGCACATAGGCATCAACGATATAGGTAAAAAACGGGATGAGGTCCTAAAAGCAGAATATAGGGAGTTAGGAGGTAAATTAAAAAAGAGGACCTCAAAGGTAGTAATCTCAGGATTGCCACCAGTGCCACGTGCCAGTCAGAGTAGAAATTGGAGGATATTACAAATGAATACGTGGCTAGAGGAATGGTGCAAGGGGGAGGGATTCAAATTCCTTGGACATTGGAACCGGTTCTGGGGGAGGTGGGACCAGTACAAACGGGACGGTCTGCACCTGGGCAGGGCCGGGACCGATGTCCTAGGGGGAGTGTTTGCTAGTGCTGTTGGGGAGGGTTTAAACTAAAGTGGCAGGGGGTTGGGAACCTGAGCAGGGAGACAGAGGAAAGGGAAACAAGGATAAAAGCTAAAGACAGGAAGGAGAAAAACAAAAGTAGAAGGCAAAGAACTCAACGGTTTAAATCAAACATGGTCACAGTAAATAATAATTCATATAGGTCTGAGAGCGTTAAAAAAACAAGCCTGAAGGCTTTGTGTCTTAATGCAAGGAGCATTCGGAACAAGGTGGATGAATTAGCTGCGCAAATAGAGGTAAATGAATACGATTTGATTGGGATTACAGAAACATGGCTCCAGGGTGGCCAAGGCTGGGAACTCAACATCCAGGGTTATTCAATATTTAGGAAAGATAGGCAAAAAAGAAAAGGAGGTGGGGTAGCATTGCTGGTTAAAGAGGGGATTAACACAATTGAAAGGAAGGATATTAGCTCTGATGATGCGGAATCTGTATGGGTAGAACTGAGAAATAACAAGGGGCAGAAAATGTTAGTGGGAGTGGTATATAGACCTCCAAACAGTAATACGGAGGTTGGGGATGGCATTAAAAGGGAAATTAGAGAAGCATGCAGTAAGGGCACAGCAGTCATCATGGGTGACTTTAATTTACATATAGATTGGACTAACCAAATTAGTAAAAATACTGTGGAGGAGGAATTCCTAAAATGTTTACGAGATGGTTTTCTGGAACAATATGTCGAGGAACCAACCAGAGATCAGGCCATCTTAGACTGGGTATTATGTAATGAGAAAGGATTAATTAGCAATCTTGTTGTACGAGGCCCCTTGGGTCAGAGTGATCATAATATGATAGAATTCTTCATTAGGATGGAGAGTGAAGTAGTTGAATCAGAGACTAGGGTCCTGAATTTAAATAAAGGAAACTACGATGGTATGAGGCGCGAATTGGGTAGGATTGATTGGGGAATGTCACTCAAGGGGTTGACGGTGGATAGGCAATGGTAAACATTCAAAGACTGCATGGATGAACTACAGAATTTGTTCATCCCAGTGTGGCATAAGAATAAAACAAAAAGGGTGACTCAACCGTGGCTAACAAGGGAAATTAGGGATAGCATAAGATCCAAGGAGAGGGCATATAAATTGGCCAGAAAAAGCGGTAACCCTGAGGATTGGGAGCAGTTTAGGATTCAACAAAGGAGGACAAAGGGATTAATTAAGAAGGGGAAAATAGAATATGAAAGTAAGCTTGCTGGGAACATAAAAACTGACTGTAAGTTCTTTTATAGATATGTGAAGAGAAAAAGATTAGTGAAATCAAGTGTAGGTCCCTTGCAGTCAGAAGCAGGGGAAGTTATAATGGGGAACAAAGAAATGGCAGCCCAATTAAATGCATATTTTGGTTCTGTCTTCACAAAGGAGGACACAAATAACCTCCCAGAGATGTTGGAGAACATACGGTCTGATGAAAGGGAGAAACTGAAAGAAATCAGTATTTGCAGGGAAATGGTGTTAGGGAAATTGACGGTATTGAAGGCCGATAAATCCCCAGGGCCTGATAATCTACATCCTAGGGAACTTAAGGAAGTGGCCCTAGAAATAGTAGATGCATTGCTGATCATCTTCCAACATTCGATGGAATCTGGAACTGTACCCATGGATTGGAGGGTAGCCAATGTTACCCCACTATTCAAAAAGGGTGGTAGAGAGAAAGCGGGGAATTACAGACTGGTAAGCCTGACATCGGTATTGGGGAAAATGCTAGAGTCCATTATAAAGGATGTAATAGCTGAGCACTTGAAAAACAGTGACAGGATCGGACAAAGTCAACATGGATTTACAAAAGGTAAATCGTGCTTGACTAATCTACTGGAATTTTTTGAGGCTGTAACTGGGAAAATAGATAAGGGAGAACCAGTAGATGTGGTGTATTTGGACTTTCAAAAGGCTTTCGATAAGGTCCCGCATAAGAGATTAGCGTGTAAAGTTAAGGCACATGGGATTGGGGACAAGGTATTGACTTGGATAGATAACTGGTTGGTGGACAGAAAGCAGAGAGTAGGAATTAATGGGTCTTTTTCCGAGTGGCAAGCAGTGACTAGTGGGGTACCGCAGGGATCGGTCCTTGGACCCCAGCTATTCACAATATACATTAATGATCTAGATAAGGGAACTAAATGTAATATCTCCAAGTTTGCAGATGACACAAAGCTGGGTGGGAGTGTGTGCTGTGAGGAGGATAACGAGAAACTCCAGGATGATTTGGACAGGTTGGGTGAGTGGGCAGAAGCGTGGCAGATGCAATATAACGTGGATAAGTGCGATGGTTATCCACTTTGGTGTCAAAAACAGAAAGGCAGACTATTATCTGAATGGCAATAGATTGGGAGAAGGGGAAGTGCAACGAGACCTAGGTGTCCTTGTGCACCAGTCGCTGAAAGTAAGCATGCAGGTGCAGCAGGCGGTGAAGAAGGCAAATGGTATGTTGGCCTTCATAGCGAAAGGGTTTGAGTATAGCAACAGAGATGTCCTGCTGCAGTTGTACAGGGCCTTGGTGAGACCACACCTTGAGTACTGTGTGCAGTTTTGGTCGCCTTATCTGAGGAAGGATGTTCTTGCCATGGAAGGAGTTCAGCGAAGATTCACAAGGCTGATACCTGGGATGGCAGGAATGACATATGAGGAGAGATTGGGTCGATTGGGCTTATACTCACTGGAGTATAGAAGAATGAGAGGGGCTCTCATCGAAACATATAAAATTCTGACAGGTCTGGACAAACTAGATGCAGGAAGAATGTTCCCGATGGTCGGAGAGTCCAGAACCAGGGGTCATAATCTACGGATAACGGGTGAACCATTTAGGACAGAAATGAGGAAGAATTTCTTCACCCAGAGAGTGGTGAATCTGTGGAATTCTCTACCACAGAAGGTAGTTGAGGCGAAGTCATTAAATATATTCAAGAATGAGTTAGATATATTTCTTAAAGCTAAAGGTATCAAGGGATATGGGGAGAAGGCAGGTACAGGGTACTGAGTTTGAATGATCAGCCATGATCTCATCGAATGGCGGAGCAGGCTCGAGGGGCCGAATGGCCTACTCCTGCTCCTATCTTCTATGTTTCTATGTTTCTATATACCAGAAGCAAAGGGAAACATTTATTTCCTTTCCTCCTGGACATCAGGTTTGGACGAAGACCAGCCGTGGCAGCAGCAGAACCATGAACGGCAGCAGCAGAACCATGAACAACAGCACCACCAGCAGCAGCAGCATCAACAGGAGTGCCAAGCTGCTGCTCACCCACCTGAAGCTGCACAGGCCAGAAGGCGCCAGCGCGCGACCACATTGCTGCCCGGGATGCAAGGGACGCACTTGGCCAGATTTGTTAGCCTGCACAATCAAACACTTTTGCCTCACACCTTCTCATCAGACCATCGACAATGGCCAAGATCCTGCGGACCACCATACTGACAATTGCAAGTCATCCTAAGCCCTCAATGTGGAAGTCCCATTTGCGAAATGACAGATGCCACAACTTCAGCAATTTGCCAGCAGAATTTTTTATCACACCAAGCAAGTGCTGGCATTTTAAGATTAAACACAACATTACACCCAAGTGACTACCCTTGTGACTACTTGTGCATTATTTTTCTTTTACGCGTGCTCCTACGTGGTGCTTCCCCTGTGGCTTCAGCAGATGTGGAGGCCCCTTGCTCACTTTCTTGCTGCTCCTGCCTCGACACCTTTGGCGGGCGTCCTCTGGGGTTGCGAACCTGTGAGGGCTCGGCAACAGTCTGCTGCTCCTGTGGCTGTGCAGGGGTTGAGACGCCGATCTCAGTTGGGTGGGGACTCTGGTGGGGCTCTGACCGAGGGCTCTGCAGTGGCATGGAAGTGTGAGCGCTTGGAGAGGAGCCCCCACTTCCTTCAAAAAAATAACAAAAAGATTGATTAAGAAAGGGAAGATAGATTATGAAAGTAAATTAGCAAAAAATATAAAAACAGATAGTAAGAGTTTTTATAGTTATATAAAAAGAAAAAGGGTGGCTAAAGTAAATGTTGGTCCCTTAGAGGATGAGACCGGGAAATTAATGGTGGGAAATATGGAGATGGCAAAAACACTGAATGAATATTTTGTATCAGTCTTTACAGTAGAGGACACTAAGAATATCCCAACACTGGACAAACAGGGGGCTATAGGGGGAGAGGAGCTAAACACGATCAAAATCACTAAGGAAGTGGTACTCGGTAAAATAATGGGACTCAAGGCGGATAAATCACCTGGACCTGATGGCTTACATCCTAGAGTCTTGAAGGAAGTGGCGGTAGGGATTGTAGATGCATTGGTAATAATTTTTCAAAACTCCCTGGATTCCGCTAAGGTCCCGGCAGACTGGAAAACTGCTAATGTAACACCCTTATTTAAAAAGGGCAGTAGACAGAAGGCTGGTAACTATAGACCGGTTAGCCTAACATCTGTGGTAGGTAAAATTTTGGAGTCCATTATTAAGGAAACAGTAACAGGACATTTGGATAATCATAATTTAATAGGACAAAGTCAGCATGGTTTTACGAAGGGGAAGTCATGTTTGACAAATTTGCTGGAGTTCTTTGAGGAAGTAACATATAGAGTGGATAAAGGGGAACCAGTGGACGTAGTGTATTTAGACTTCCAAAAGGCATTTGACAAGGTGCCACACAAAAGATTATTGCTTAAGGTAAAAAATCACGGAATTGGGGGTAATATTCTGGCATGGATAGAGGATTGGCTATCTAACAGAAAGCAAAGAGTTGGGATAAATGGTTCATTCTCAGACTGGCAATCAGTAACTAGTGGTGTTCCACAGGGGTCAGTGCTGGGTCCCCAACTCTTCACAATCTATATTAACGATTTGGAGGAAGGGACCAAGTGTAACATATCAAAATTTGCAGATGATACAAAGATGGGAGGGAAAGTAGTGAGTGAGGAGGACATAAAAAACCTGCAAGGGGACATAGACAGGCTAAGTAAGTGGGCAGAGATTTGGCAGATGGAATACAACACTGGAAAGTGTGAGGTGATGCACTTTGGCAGGAAAAATCCTAGAGCAATTTATTATCTTAATGGCAAGAAACTGGAGAGTACTGAAGTGCAAAGGGATCTGGGGGTCCTGGTGCACGAAACTCAAAAGGTTAGTATGCAGGTGCAGCAAGTGATTAAGAAGGCAAATGGGATGTTGGCTTTCATTGCTAGGGGGATAGAATATAAAAATAGGGAGGTATTGCTTCAGTTGTACAAGGTATTGGTGAGACCGCACCTGGAATACTGCATACAGTTTTGGTGTCCTTACTTAAGGAAAGACATCCTTGCTCTCGAGGCAGTGCAAAAAAGGTTCACTCGGTTAATCCCGGGGATGAGGGGGTGGTCATATGAGGAGAGGTTGGGTAGATTGGGACTCTACTCATTGGAGTTCAGAAGAATGAGAGGCGATCTTATTGAAACATATAAGATTGTGAAGGGGTTGGATCGGGTGGATGCGGGGAGGATGTTCCCGATGACGGGTGAGACGAGAACTAGGGGACATAGTCTTAGAATAAGGGGCTGCTCTTTCAAAACTGAGATGAGGAGGAACTACTTCACTCAGAGGGTGGTAGGTCCATGGAATATGCTGCCACAAAAAGCTGTAGAAGCTACAACATTAATTAAATTTAAAACAGAAATAGACAGTTTCCTAGAAGTAAAGGGCATTAAGGGTTACGGGGAGCGGGCAGGAATTTGGACATGAGTCTAGGTTCGGATCGGTCATGGCCCTGTGGGTAGTGGAGCGGGCCCAGGGACTGTGTAGCCTGATTCTGCTCCTATTTCGTGTGTGCAATTCTGTTAGATGCAGGAGATGGTTCTGTGATAGATAGTAGATTGGCGGTTAGGATCAGATCAGCCATGATCTTATTGAATGGCGGAGCAGGCTCGAGGGGCCGATTGGCCTACTCCTGCTCCTATTTCTTATGTTCTTATGTTCTTATGTCTGCCACCAACTTCCCTCTCATGGGTCAGGTCCACCTCAGCGCTTGCAAGTGGCTTGAGAGCACCTTGCTGCACATCAGGGGGGCCATGGGGACCCGTCTCTGCACTGGCAGTCCTACTCAGAAGGACTTCCATGAAGCTTTGGTTTCTCTGTTCAATAGCTGACCATCGCTCCTCCAGAGATGTCAGTCTATTCTGAACACTCACCATGTTTTCCTCACTCCAGCGACTTACTGCCTCCATGGCCGTAGCCAGCCTTTCCACGGAGGTTGCCATCCTTTCCATGGTGCTGCGTTCATGCGCCAACGCCTCCACAAAGGCTCTGCTCATGTTAGCGAGGGACTCCTCCATTCGCTCCACACTCGCAGCTACCCCAGAGACAAAACCTGCCAGAGACTCCTGCACCTGTTCCTGGAGTTCCAACACCGCTGTTCTATCTGGATGGACCCGGAGGCACAGGGTCGACATGCAGCTGAGCCGCGCTGGCAGAGTCCTGCGCCCTCCGACGAGGACTCTCCACTGCTGTCCCTGTCTCCACCATCTGCTGATGCTCACTTGTGAGCTGTGATTTACCAGGTGACAACACTACTCTATCTCGCGAGGGTCCCACCGAGGTGTGAGTGTCTGCGCTGGTGCTGGGTGCTCTGAATTCTGCTGACGCTGCGCCCTCAGAGGTTGGAGCTTCCTCTGAGGAGTCTGGAAGCTCAGGCTCTTCCTCCTGGACAGTGGGGATGGGGGCTTTCGATGGTCCTGTGGGGGAGTAAAGGAAAGAGTTAGAGATGTGAGGTCATGGTTACATGAACATTGAATAGTGCAGATGATCATAAGTCAATCAGTTAGAACATCAGCTTCATTATCAGTGACTCATGCAATGTCAATGAGAGAGATGTCAAACTATTCTGTCACCAGCTTGCTGTGATGCGCCCGTCTGTCCTTCCCCCACTTGCGCATCCTCCTCCACTCCCACAATCTCCAGGGCCGCCTCCTCCGCAGGGGTGAGCTGGGCTACTGAGGGTTGCCCTCCTCCTGTCCTCGCCCTCTCCCTCTTATTGTGGGCTCTCTTTTCCTGCAATGAGGGACACAAGTGGAGTTTAAGTGAGAATGAAGGAGAGTGTAGAGATTCCATAGCATAGATGCTTAGAAGGAGACAAAGATGGAGTGAGGTGCCAAGACCAAGGGCCCTCCCTGTGTGTTGTAAGTTATTGTCATAGCATCACAGCAATAGGGAGTGTGAGGGCTGCATAGTCGAATAGTTAAGTGAATGTGAACATACAGAGAGAGGGAATGGGTAAGGGTGCAGGGATCTAAGTGTCAAGTGGGATGTGGAGGAAGAGGTTGCTAAAGCTGAGTGCTGGTGAGGAGGCGATGGGGATCAGATTGAGGGTGATGGGAAAGTCATACTCACTTTTCCAGTGCGCAGAAGGTCATGAAACCTCTTACTGAACTGCAGCCAGGTTCTGCGGCTCATAGACATTGAGTTGACCTCCTGGGCCACTTGCATCCACACAGCTTTAGTCTGCTGAGGAGGCTTTTTCCTCCCCGAGGAAGGGAAGAGCACCTCCTTATTGGATCTGGCTCCCTCCACCAGAGCTTGCAGGGCGGCGTCATCAAAGCGTGGAGCAGACTTTGGCCTGCTGCTGGACATCGTTGCTGAAATAAGGGCTTACAGCAATGGGCATGAAGTTTGTAGTCTGCAGAAGAAGCAAGGCTGCTTGCAGGCCTTAAATCCAGCAGCATTGATGACGTCATCAGAGGCGACTTTCAGGACGGAAAGACTCATTGGGCCAGGGGTTTCCACACGCTGGAAATCAAGTGTCCAATTAGGAGAAAATCTCAATTTTTTCCCACATCTCATTGGAGTCGGGTGGCTAACACGAAAACCAGCTGACACGCCCCCAGCCCGCCCCAATGGCAAAATCGAGCCCATGGTCTTAACAAAGACTGTGTGGTGATCACCGGGGCTAAAAGGGTTAAAGGGAGGACAGGTTGCATAGACTAGGCTTGTATTCCCTTGAATATAAAAGATTAAGGGGCTAAAGCAGTTCGGGAGGATTTAAACTAATATGGCAGGGGAATGGGAACCTATGTAGCGAAACAGGGGGAAGTAATATGCAGTCAGAAACAAATGTTAGAAGGGTGAGAAACAATAGGGGAAGGCCGAGTAAACAAAGGCAAGAAACACAAAGGGCCATACTAAATCATAAGTCTAAAAGGACAAAGGATGTTAATAAAACAAGCCTAAAGGCTCTGTGTCTTAATGCAAGGAGTATCCGTAATAAGGTGGATGAATTGACTGTGCAAATAGATGTTAACGGATACGATGTGATTGGGATTACAGAGACGTGGCTCCAGAACAATCAAGGCTGGGAACTGAACATCCAGGGGTATTCAACATTCAGAAAGGATAGAATAAAAGGAAAAGGGGGTGGGGTAGCATTGCTGGTTAAAGAGGAGATTAATGCAATAGCTAGGAAGGACATCAGCTTGGAGGATGTGGAATCAATATGGGTTGAGCTGCAGAACACCAAAGGGCAGAAAACGTTAGTGGGAGTTGTGTACAGACCTCCAAACAGCAGTAGTGAGGTGGGGGAGGGTATGAAACAGGAAATCAGAGGTGCGTGCAAAAAAGGCACGGCAGTTATCATGGGTGACTTTAATATGCATATAGATTGGGCTACTCAAACTGGAAGCAATACGGTGGAGGAGGATTTCCTGGAGTGTTTAAGGGATGGTTTCCTAAACCAATATGTTGAGGAACCAACTAGAGGGGAGGCCATCCTGGACTGGGTGTTGTGTAATGAGGAAGGACTAATCAGCAATCTTGTGGTACAAGGCCCCCTGGGGAAGAGTGACCATAGTATGGTGGAGTTCTACATTAGGATGGAGAAGGAAACAGTTAAGTCAGAGACCATGGTCCAGAACTTAAATAAGGGCAACTTTGAGGGTATGAGGCGTGAATTGGCGAGGTTAAATTGGCAAGCGATATTTAAGGGGCTATCAGTGGAAGGGCAATGGCAGACATTTAGATATCGCATGGATGAACTACAACAATTGTACATCCCGGTCTGGCGTAAAAATAAAAAAGGGAAGGTGGCTCAACCATGGCTAACAAGGGAAATCAGGGATAGTATTAAAACCAAGGAAGTTGCATACAAATTGGCCAGAAGTAGCAGCAAACCCGGGGACTGGGAGAACTTCAAAACTCAGCAGAGGAGGACGAAGGGTTTGATTAGGGCAGGGAAAATAAAATATGAAAGGAAGCTTGCAGAGAACATTAAAATGGACTGCAAAAGCTTCTATAAATATGTAAAAAGAAAGAGGTTAGTAAAAACAAACGTAGGTGCCCTGCAGTCGGAAACAGGGGAAGTCGTAATGGGGAACAAGGAAATGGCAGATCAATTGAACAAGTACTTTGGTTCGGTGTTTACTGTGGAGGACACAAACAACCTGCCGGAAATAAAAGGGGTCAGAGGATCTGGTAAGAGGGAGGAGCTGAGGGAAATCCTTATTAGTCGGGAAAAGGTATTGGGGAAATTGATGGGACTGAAGGCTGAAAAATCCCCGGGGCCTGATGGTCTGCATCCCAGGTACTTAAGGAGGTGGCCTTGGAAATAGTGGATGCATTGACGATCATTTTCCAACATTCCTTAGACTCTGGATCAGTTCCGATGGAGTGGAGGGTGGCCAATGTAACCCCTCTTTTTAAAAAAGGAGGGAGGGAGAAAGCAGGGAACTATAGACCGGTCAGCCTGACATCGGTCGTGGGTAAAATGATGGAAGCAATTATTAAAGATGTCATAACAGACCATTTGGAAAGTGGCGACATGATAGGTCCAAGTCAGCATGGATTTGTGAAAGGGAAATCATGCTTGACAAATCTTCTGGAATTTTTTGAGGATGTTTCCAATAGGGTGGACAGGGGGGAACCAGTAGATGTGGTGTATTTGGACTTTCAGAAGGCCTTCGACAAGGTCCCACACAAGAGATTGGTGAGCAAAGTTAAAGCACATGGGATTGGGGGTAATGTGTTGACGTGGATTGAGAACTGGTTGGCACACAGGAAACAAAGAGTAGGAGTAAATGGGTACTTTTCAGAATGGCAGGCAGTGACCAGCGGGGTACCGCAGGGTTCGGTGCTGGGACCCCAGCTGTTTACATTATATATTAATGATTTGGACGAAGGGATTAAATGTAATATCTCCAAATTTGCGGATGACACTAAATTGGGAGGCAGTGTGAACAATGAGGAGGATGCTAGGAGGCTACAGAGTGACTTGGACAGGTTGGATGAATGGGCAAATGTATGGCAGATGAAGTACAATGTGGATAAATGTGAGGTTATCCACTTCGGTGGTAAAAATAGAGAGGCGGACTATTACCTGAATGGTGGCAGATTAGGGAAAGGGGAGGTGCAACGAGACCTGGGCGTCATGGTACATCAGTCACTGAAGGTGGGAATGCAAGTGCAGCAGGCAGTCAAGAAAGCAAACGGAATGATGGCCTTCATAGTAAGGGGATTTGAGTACAGGAGTAGGGAGGTGATGCTGCAGTTGTACAGGGCCTTGGTGAGGCCACACCTGGAGTATTGTGCGCAGTTTTGGTCTCCTAACTTAAGGAAGGACATTCTTGCTATTGAGGGAGTGCAGCGAAGGTTCACTAGATTGATTCCTGTGATGGCCGGACTGACATATCAAGAAAGATTGGGTCAACTGAACTTGTATCCTCTGGAGTTCAGAAGAATGAGGGGGGATCTTATAGAGACATTTAAAATCCTGACTGGTTTAGACAAATTAGATGCCGGCAGAATGTTCCCAATGTTAGGGAAAACTAGAACCAGGGGTCACAGTCTAAGGATTAAGGGGAAGCCATTTAAGACTGAGCTGAGGAGGAACTTCTTCACCCAGAGAGTGGTGAATCTATGGAATTCTCTTCCACAAAAGGTTGTTGAGGCCAGTTCGCTAAATATATTCAAAAGGGAGTTAGATATAATACTCACAACTAGGGGGATCAAGGGGTATGGCGAGAAAGCAGGAATGGGGTACTGAGGTAGCATGTTCAGCCATGAACGCATTGAATGGCGGTGCAGGCTCGAAGGACCGAATGGTCTACTCCTGTACCTATTTTCTATGTTTCTATGTTTCTATGATTGAAATGAGATGTTTAAGATGATTAAAGGAGTTGACAGGGTAGATAGAAACTATTTCCTCTGGTGGGGGGAGTCCAGAACAAGGGGGCATAACCTTAAAATTAGAGCCAGGCCGTTCAGGGGTGATGTCAGGAAGCACTTCTTCACACAAAGGGTGGTGGAAATCTGGAACTCTCTCCCCAAAAATCTGTTGAGGCTGGTGGTCAACTGAAAATTTCAAAACTGAGATTGATAGATTTTTGTTGGCTAAGGTTATTAAGGGTCATGGAACCAAGGTGGGTAGATGGAGTTAAGATACAGATCAGCCATGATCTAATTGAATGGCGGAACAGGCTCGAGGAGTTGAATGGCCTCCTCCTGTTCCTATCACTTCTACTAATGCTATTGTGGATAGACGAGTCTGTGACGGGTAGATTGGTGAGGACGAGGTTGAGTAAGTTACTTCCTTGTTAGTTCCTTCACTACCAAGCCCAGTCTGGCAGCCACGTCCTTCAGGACTCGGCCAGCCTGGTCAGTGGTGGTATCACTGAGCTACTCTTGGTGTTAGACATTGAAGTCCCCTATTGCGAGTACATTCTTTGCCCTAGTTTCCCTCAGCGTTTCCTCCAAGTGATGTTCAACATGAAGGAATACAGATTCATCAGTTGAGGGGTGTAGTCGGTGCTGATAGCAGAATGTTCCCTTGACCTTGTTTTTGCTATGTCAACTTTCACCTATCACAATGTGATTACATGCTCTGGCCATTAGGTGGTGCTATATTATCTCGCTCCCCCCTCCCCCCAGTCATTCAAACTACTTTCTGAAAAGTTTTTAACTGCAGATTTTTCTCAGTAACTGAAATTCCAATGTCCAAAATAAGGTTTTAAACAAATTAAGAAAAATGAAAAAAATTACATATTTTACAATAATACTAAATATACACATTGAATTTGCAACGAAATCCCTTAAGGAATAAAAACACTATGGGACAAATGGTCCAACCGTGGCTAACAAGAGAAATTAAAGATAGTATTAGATTAAAGGAAGAGGCTTATAATGTTGCCAAAAAGAGTCGTAAGCCTGAGGATTGGGAGGATTTTAGAATTCAGCAGAGGAGGACCAAAAAATTGATAAAGGGAAAATAAGAACATAAGAAATAGGAGCAGGAGTAGGCCAATTGGCCCCTCGAGCCTGCTCCGCCATTCAATAAGATCATGGCTGATCTGATCCTAACCGCCAATCTACTATCACAGAACCATCTCCTGAACCCAACAGAATTGGACACACAAAATAGGAGCAGGATCAGGCTACACGGCCCCTGGGCCCTCTACGCCACCCATAGGGCCATGACCGATCCGAACCTAGACTCATGTCCAAATTCCTGCCCGCTCCCCGTAACCCTTAATTCCCTTTACTTCTAGGAAACTGTCTATTTCTGTTTTAAATTTATGTAATGATGTAGCTTCTACAGCTTTTTGGGGCAGCATATTTCATGGACCTACCACCCTCTGAGTGAAGTAGTTCCTTCTCATCTCAGTTTTGAAAGAGCAGCCCCTTATTCTAAGACTATGCCCCCTAGTTCTAGTTTCACCCATCATCGGGAACATCCTCCCCGCATCCACCCGATCCAACCCCTTCACAATCTTATGGGGTAAAAATTCAGTTGGTTGCGCCTCCCGTTAGCGCCTTAAGAGGGCGCTAATGGGGCGCAAAGCCGCTAACACCCGGGCGCAGCGATGTTTGCGCCGCTCGGGAACTTAACTAGAGATTGTGCGGCGGCGCTAAACTTTACCGCTGCGACCACCTGCGCGCGCAGATTGTGACGTCATTCCATGGTGCAACGCCCTTGTGGCGCCCCGGAGCGGAAATTGAGTGGCGCCCCCTGCCTTACCGCCTGGCGCATCCAACGACCAGAAGACTGGAACGCTATCAATCGCTGTGGGGCTGGGGGGGGCGCTATTTAAAGGGGGCCTCTTCCTGTCTGTTATTGTTGGTGGCATTTTTGAACTACACATTCTGAGAGCGAGAGGGAGAGACTTCTGGAGAGATTCAACGTTGTGTGAAGGAGTTTTGGGTATTGAGCAGCACTTTGCAGGTTCATTTTGATTTGCCATTCCTTCTATCGATTTAGCAGAGACTGTGGGAGCTGCACTCTGAGCTCTTTGCCTGGTACTCTCCATTGTTCTTTCCAGCACATTTGATGTGCAAGTCTCTCCAGGCCGAGATTCAAGGCTGCAATGAACAGGATGTGGATGGAAAGCAAGATTAACCATCCCCTTTAAGAACTGGCCCGTGCCATTGTGTGTGTGTTCCATTGCTGACTGACATTACATGAGCTTCGCCAGCGCTCTGAGGTAGCGCCTCACTCCTTGGCCTTTGCGCCTTAAGACAGGTGTGCAGCGCCTGATTTAGCGCTCCACTCACCTCCCGGGGCGGTAAAAGTGAAGTTTCCAGTCAGTGCCGATAATTAGCGCCAGGCGCTAATATTTGCGTCCAGACGATATTTGCGCCCCAAATGGGGCGCGACCTAATTTTTCCCCCTATATGTTTCAATAAGATCGCCTCTCATTCTTCTGAACTCCAATGAGTAGAGTCCCAATCTACCCAACCTCTCCTCATATGTCCATCCCCTCATCCCCGGGATTAACCGAGTGAACCTTCTTTGTACTGACTCGAGAGCAAGTATGTCTTTTCTTAAGTATGGACACCAAAACTGTATGCAGTATTCCAGGTGCAGTCTCACCAATACCCTGTACAACTGAAGCAATACCTCCTTATTTTTATATTCTATCCCCCTAGCAATGAAAGCCAACATTCCATTGGCCTTCTTAATCACTTGCTGCACCTGCATACTAACCTTTGGAGTTTCGTGCACCAGGACCCCCAGATCCCTTTGTACTTCATAGAAACATAGAAACATAGAAGATAGGAGCAGGAGTAGGCCATTCGGCCCCTCGAGCCTGCTCCGCCATTCGATGAGATCATGGCTGATCATCCAAACTCAGTACCCTGTACCTGCCTTCTCCCCATATCCCTTGATACCTTTAGCTTTAAGAAATATATCTAACTCATTCTTGAATATATTTAATGACTTCGCCTCAACTACCTTCTGTGGTAGAGAATTCCACAGATTCACCACTCTCTGGGTGAAGAAATTCTTCCTCATTTCTGTCCTAAATGGTTTACCCGTTATCCGTAGATTATGACCCCTGGTTCTGGACTCTCCCACCATCGGGAACATTCTTCCTGCATCTAGTTTGTCCAGACCTGTCAGAATTTTATATGTTTCAATGAGAGCCCCTCTCATTCTTCTATACTCCAATGAGTATAAGCCCAATCGACCCAATCTCTCCTCATATGTCATTCCTGCCATCCCAGGTATCAGCCTTGTGAATCTTCGCTAAACTCCTTCCATGGCAAGAACATCCTTCCTCAGATAAGGCGACCAAAACTGCACACAGTACTCAAGGTGTGGTCTCACCAAGGCCCTGTACAACTGCAGCAGGACATCCCTGTTCCTATACTCAAACCCTTTTGCTATGAAGGCCAACATACCATTTGCCTTCTACACCACCTGCTGCACCTGCATGCTTACTTTCAGCGACTGGTGCACAAGGACACCCAGGTCTCGTTGCACTTCCCCTTCTCCCAATCTATTGCCATTCAGATAATAGTCTGCCTTTCTGTTTTTGACACCAAAGTGGATAACCTCGCACTTATCCACGTTATATTGCATCTGCCACGCTTCTGCCCACTCACCCAATCTGTCCAAATCATCCTGGAGTTTCTCGGTATCCTCCTCGCAGCACACACTCCCACCCAGCTTTGTGTCATCTGCAAACTTGGAGATATTACATTTAATTCCCTTATCTAGATCATTAATGTATATTGTGAATAGCTGGGGTCCAAGGACCGATCCCTGCGGTACCCCACTAGTCACTGCTTGCCACTCAGAAAAAGACCCATTAATTCCTACTCTCTGCTTTCTGTCCACCAACCAGTTCTCTATCCAAGTCAATACCTTGCCCCCAATCCCATGTGCCTTAACTTTACACGCTAATCTCTTATGCGGGACCTTATCGAAAGCCTTTTGAAAGTCCAAATACACCACATCTACTGGTTCTCCCTTATCTATTTTCCCAGTTACATCCTCAAAAAATTCCAGTAGATTAGTCAAGCACGATTTACCTTTTGTAAATCCATGTTGACTTTGTCCGATCCTGTCACTGTTTTTCAAGTGCTCAGCTATTACATCCTTTATAATGGACTCTAGCATTTTCCCCACTACCGATGTCAGGCTTACTGGTCTGTCATTCCTCGCTTTCTCTCTACCACCCTTTTTGAATAGTGGGGTAACATTAGCTACCCTCCAATCCATGGGTACAGTTCCAGATTCCATCGAATGTTGGAAGACGATCAGCAATGCATCTTCTATTTCTAGGGCCACTTCCTTAAGTACCTTAAGATAAATTGACCCTTAGTGTTAGGGGGGATTAAATATGTGGGGTTATGGGGATAGGATGGGATATGTTAGGGGGAATTAAATACGTGGGGTTACGGGGGTAGGGTGGGATATGTGTACTGTGGGGATTAAAGCAGGGACAGGGTACTGGATTTGGATGATCAGCCATGATCGTATTGAATGGCGGAGCAGGCTCGACGGGCCGAATGGCCTACTCCTGCTCCTAGATTCTATGTTTCTATGTTTCTATGTTACCCTAGGATGTAGATTATCAGGCCCTGGGGATTTATCGGCCTTCAATACCGTCAATTTCCCTAACACCATTTGCCTGCAAATACTGATTTCTTTCAGTTCCTCCCTTTCATCAGACCGTATGTTCTCCAACATCTCTGGGAGGTTATTTGTGTCCTCCTTTGTGAAGACGGAACCAAAATATGCATTTAATTGGGCTGCCATTTCTTTGTTCCCCATTATAACTTGTCCCGCTTCTGACTGCAAGGGACCTACACTTGATTTCACTAATCTTTTTCTCTTCACATATCTATAAAAGCTCTTACAGTCAGTTTTTATGTTCCCAGCAAGCTTACTTTCATATTCTATTTTCCCCTTCTTAATTAATCCCTTTGTCCTCCTTTGTTGAATCCTAAACTGCTCCCAATCCTCAGGGCTACCGCTTTTTCTGGCCAATTTATATGCCCTCTCCTTGGATCTTATTCTATCCCTAATTTCCCTGGTTAGCCATGGTTGAGTCACCCTTTTTGTTGTATTCTTATGCCACACTGGGATGAACAAATTCTGTAGTTCATCCATGCAGTCTTTGAATGTTTGCCATTGCCTATCCACCGTCAACCCCTTGAGTGACATTCCCCAATCAATCCTACCCAATTCGCGCCTCATACCATCGTAGTTTCCTTTATTTAAATTCAGGACCCTAGTCTCTGATTCAACTACTTCACTCTCCATCCTAATGAAGAATTCGATCATATTATGATCACTCTGACCCAAGGGGCCTCGTACAACAAGATTGCTAATTAATCCTTTCTCGTTACATAATACCCAGTCTAAGATGGCCTGCTCTCTGGTTGGTTCCTCGACATATTGTTCCAGAAAACCATCTCGTAAACATTCTAGGAATTCCTCCTCCACAGTATTTTTACTAATTTGGTTAGCCCAATCTATATGTAAATTAAAGTCGCCCATGATGACTGCTGTGCCCTTACTGCATGCTTCTCTAATTTCCCTTTTAATGCCATCCTCAACCTCCGTATTACTGTTTGGAGGTCTATTTTCCACTCTCACTAACGTTTTCTGCCCCTTGTTATTTCTCAGTTCTACCCATACAGATTCCGCATCATCAGAGCTAATATCCTTCCTTTCAATTGTGTTAATCCCCTCTTTAACCAGCAATGCTACCCCACCTCCCTTTCTTTTTTGCCTATCTTTCCTAAATATTGAATAATACTTCAGTACTTTCCAGTTTCTTGCCATTAAGATAATAACTTGCTCTACTATTTTTCCTGCCAAAGTGCATAACCTCACACTTTCCAGTATTGTATTCCATCTGCCAAATCTCTGCCCACTTACTTAGCCTGTCTATGTCCCCTTGCAGATTTTTTATGTGCTCCTTACTCACTACTTTCCCTCCCATCTTAGTATCATCTGCAAACTTTGATATGTTACACTCGGTCCCCTCCTCCAAATCGTTAATATAGATTGTAAAGAGTTGGGGACCCAGCACTGACCCCTGCGGAACACCACTAGTTACTGATTGCCAGTCTGAGAATGAACTATTTATCCCAACTCTCTGCCTTCTGTTAGATAGCCAATCCTCTATCTATGCCAGAATATTACCCCCAATCCCGTGATTTTTTATCTTAAGCAATAATCTTTTGTGTGGCACCTTGTCAAATGCCTTTTGGAAGTCTAAATACACCACATCCACTGGTTCCCCTTTATCCACCCTGTGTGTTACTTCCTCAAAGAACTCCAGCAAATTTGTCAAACATGACTTCCCCTTCATAAAACTATGCTGACTTTGTCCTATTAAATTATGATTATCCAAATGTCCCGTTACTGTCTCCTTAATAATGGACTCCAAAATTTTACCTACCACAGATGTTAGGCTAACCGGTCTATAGTTTCCAGCCTTCTGTCTACTGCCCTTTTTAAATAAGGGTGTTACATTAGCAGTTTTCCAGTCTGCTGGGATCTTTGCTGAGTCCAGGGAGTTTTGGAAAATTATTACCAATGCATCCACAATCCCTACCGCCACTTCCCTCAAGACCCTAGGATGTAAGCCATCACTCCAGGTGATTTATCCGCCTTGAGTCCCATTATTTTACCGAGTACCACTTCCTTAGTGATTTTGATCGTGTTTAGCTCCTCCCCCCCTATAGCCCCCTGTTTGTCCAGTGTTGGGATATTCTTAGTGTCCTCTACTGTAAAGACTGATACAAAATATTCATTCAGTGTATTTGCCATCTCCATATTTCCCACCATTAATTTCCTAGTCTCATCCTCTAAGGGACCAACATTTACTTTAGCCACCCTTTTTCTTTTTATATAACTATAAAAACTCTTACTATCTGTTTTTATATTTTTTGCTAATTTACTTTCATAATCTATCTTCCCTTTCTTAATCAATCTTTTTGTTATTTTTTGCTGTTTTTTAAAGTTTTCCCAATCCTCTATCCTCCCACTAGATTTGGCTACCTTATAGGCCCTTGTTTTTAGTCAAATACTATCCTTAATTTCTTTACTTAGCCACGGATGACTGTCTTTTCTTTTACACCCTTTTCTTCTCAGTGGAATATATATTTTTTGGAAGTTGTAAAATAACTCCTTAAATGTACACCACTGATCATGTATCGTCTTACCCTTTAATCTATTTTCCCAATCCACTCTACTCAATTCCGCTCGCATACCTTCATAGTCTCCTTTATTCAAGCTTAGCACGCTTGTTTGAGATCCAACCTTCTCACCCTCTAATTGAATATGGAATTCAACCATGTTATCGTCACTCATTCCAAAGGGGATCCTTTACTAGGACATTTTTAATTAATCCTGTCTCGTTAAACTGGACCTGATGTAAGGTTGCTTGCCCCCTGGTCGGTTCAGTTACATACTGCTCAAGAAACCCATCCCTAATACACTCAATGAACTCATCCACAAGGCAGCCCTGCCCAATTTGATTTGTCCAATTAATATGATAGTTAAAATCCCCCATAATTAAAGATGTTCCCTTATTACAAGCCTGAACTATTTCCTGATTGATACTCCATCCAACAGAGTTGCAACTGTTCGGAGGCCTATAGACTACGCCCACTAGTGTTTTTTCCCCCTTATTATTCCTTATCTCCACCCAAACTGTTTCATTATCCTGATCTTTTGACCCAATATCATTTCTCTGTATTACAGTGATTCCTTCCTTTATTAACATAGCCACCCCACCTCCCCTTCCTTCCTGCCTGTCCTTCCTGATCGCTAAATAACCTGGTATGTTTAATTCCCAGGCAAAATAGAATATGAGAGTAAACTAGCCAGAGAAATAAAAATAGACTGTAAAAGCTTCTATTGGTATGAAAAAAGGAAAAGATTAGTGAAAATAAATGTGGGTCCCTTACAGGCTGAGACAGGAGAAATTATAATGAGGAATAAGGAAATGACAGTGAAATTAAACAAATATTTTGTGTCTGTCTTCACAGAAGATGCAAAAAACTCCTGGAAATAGTGGAGAACCAAGGCTCTAGTGAGAATGAGGAACTGAAAAAAATTAGTATTAGTACAAAAATAGTAATGGAGAAATTAATGGGACTGAAAGCCAATAAATCCCATGCACCTGATGGCCTACATCCTAGGGTTTTGAAAGAGGTGGCTATAGAGATAGTGGCTGCATTGGTTGTCATCTTCCAAAATTCCATAGATTCTAGAACGGTTCCCACAGATTGGAAGACAACAAATGTAATCCCACTATTTAAGAAAGGAGGGAGAGAGAAAACGGAGAACTCCAGACCAGTTAGCCTGACATCAGTAGTAGGGAAAATGCTAGAATTATTATTAAGGACGTGGTAACAGGGCACTTAGAAAATAATAATAGGATTGAGCAGCGTCAACATGGATTTATGAAAGGGAAATCATGTTTGACGAATCTGTTAGAGTTTTTTGAGGTTGTAACTAACAGAATAGATAAGGGGGAACCAGTGGATGTGGTGCATTTGTATTTTCAGAAGGCATTCGATAAGGTGCCACACAAGAGGTTATTAAACAAAATTACGGCTCATGGAATTGGGGTAATATACTAGCATGAATTGAGGATCGGTTAACGGACAGAAAACAGAGAGTAGGAATAAATGGGTAATTTTCAGGTTGGCAGGCTGTAACTAGTGGGGTACCGCAAGGATCAATGCTTGGGCCTCAGCTATTCACAATCTATATCAATGATTTGGATGAGGGGACCAAATGTAATATATCCAAGTTTATTGATGATACAAAGCTAGGTGGGAATGTAAGTTGTGAGGAGGATGCAAAGAGGCTTCAAGGTGATATAGACAGGCTAGGTGAGTGTGCAAGAACATGGCAAATGGAATATAATGTGGACAAATGTGAAGTTATCCACTTTGGTAGGAAAAATAGAAAAGCAGAGTATTTTTTAAATGGTGAGAGATTGGGAAATATTGGTGATCAGAGGGACCTGGGTACACGAATCACAAAGTTAACATGCAGGTACAACAAGCAATTAGGAAAACAAATGGTATGTTGGCCTTTATTATAAGAGGATTTGAGTTTTAGAGTAAAGACATCTTACTGCAATTATATAAGGCCCTGGTGAGACCACACCTGGAGTATTATGTCCAGTTTTGGTCTCCTTACCTAAGGAAGGATATACTTGCCATAGAGGGAGTGTAACAAAGGTTCACCAGACTGGTTCCTGGGATGGGGGGATTGTCCTATGAGGAGAGATTGAGTAGACTAGGCCTATATTCTTAGAGTTTCAAAGAATGAGAGGTGATCTCATTGAAACATACAGAATTCTTATAGGGCTTGACAGGGTAGATGCAGGGAGGATGTTTCCCCGGCTGGGGAGTCTAGAACCAGGGGTCACAGTCTCAGAATAAGGGGTCGGCCATTTAGGACTGAGATGAGGAGAAATTTCTTCACTCAGAGGGTGGTGAATCTTTGGAATTCTCTACCCCAGAGGGCTGGTGATGCTCAGTTGTTGAGTACATTCAAGACAGAGATCGATAGATTTTTGGATGTTAAGGGAATCAAGGGATATGGGGATAGTTTAGGAAAGTGGAGTTGAGGTAAAAGATCAGCCATGATCTTATTGAATGGTGGAGCAGGCTCCTAATTCTTTCTTATGTTCTTAATTGTCATTTGTCGGGAACGGTAGCATAGTGGTTATGTTACTGGACTAGTAATCCAGAGGCCTGGACTAATGATCTGCAGACATAAGTTCAAATCCCACCATGACAGCTGGGGAATTTAAATTCAGTTAAATTAAATAAATCTGGAATAAATAAAAAGCTTGTACCAGTAATGGTGACCATGAAGCTATTGGATTGTCGTAAAAACCCATCTGGTTCACTAATATCCTTTAGGGAAGGAAATCTGCCGTCCTTACCTGGTCTGGCCTATATGTGACTCCAGACCCACAGCAATGTGGTTGACTCTTAACTGCCCTCTGAAATGGCCGAGCAAGTCACTCAGTTGTATCAAACCACCAGGAAAAACAATAAGAATAAAACCAGATGGACCACCCGGCATCAACCTAGGCACCGGATTCAGACATGGCAAAGGCACACCCAGCCCAGTCGACCCGGCAAAGCCCGCCTAATATCTGAGAACTTGTGCCAAAATTGGGAGAGCTGTCCCACAGACTAGTCAAGCAACAGCCTGACATAGTCATACTCACAGAATTATACCTTTCAGCCAATGTCCCAAACTCCTCCATCACCATCTCTGGGTATATCCTGTCCCACCGGCAGGACAGACCCACCAGGGGTGGTGGCACAGTGGTATACAGTCGAGAGAGAGTGGCCCTGGGAGTTCTCAACAATGACTCTGGACCCTATGAAGTCTCATGTCTTCAAGTCAAGCATGGGCAAGGAAACCTCCTGCTGATTACCACCTACCGCCCTCCCTCAGCTGATGAATCAGTACTCCTCAATGTTGAACACCACTTGGAAGAAGCACTGAGGGTAGCAAGGGCACAGAATGTACTCTGGGTGGGGGACTTCAATGTCTATCATCAAGAGTGGCTCGGTAGCACCGCTACTGACCGAGCTAGCCGAGTCCTGAGGACATAACTGCCAGTCTGGGCCTGCGGCAGGTGGTGAGAGAATAAACACGAGGGGAAAAAACCTACTTGACCTCATCCTCACCAATCTACCTATCACAGAGGCATCTGTCCATGACAGTATTGCCAGCAGTGACCACCGTACAGTTCTTGTGGAGATTAAATCAAGATAGATTCTGAGCAGATCTAGCAGCTCAAAACTGGGCATCCATGAGGCACTGTGGGGCAGCAGCAGAATTGTATTCCACTACAATCTGTAACCTCATGGCCCGGCATTACCACCAAGCCAGGGGACCAACCCTCATTCAATGAGGAGTGTAGAAGAGCATGCCAGGAGCAGCACCAGGCGTACCTAAAAATGAGGTGCCAACCTGGGGAAGCAACAACACAGGGCTACATATCTGCTAAACAGCAGAAGCAGCATGCTTTAGATAAAGCGAAGTTATCCTACAACCAACGGATCAGATCAAAGTCCTGTCGTGAATGGTGGCGGACAATTACTAATGGGAGGAGGAGGCTCAACATCCCCATCCGCAATGATGGAGGAGCCCAGCACGTGAGTGTAAAAGACAAGGCTGAAGCGTTTGCAACCATCTTCAGCCAGAAATGCCGAGTGGATGATCCATCTCGGCCTCCTGTGATCCCCACCATCACAGAAGCCAGTCTTCATTCAATTCGATTCACTCCACGTGATATCAAGAAATGGCTGAGCGCACTGGATACAGCAAAGAAAAAGGCTGTGGGCCCCGACAATATCCGGGCTGTTGTGCTGAAGACTTATGCTCCAGAACTAGCCACACCTCTAGCCAAGCTGTTCCAGTACAGCTACAGCACTGGCATCTACCTGACAATGTGGAAAATTGCCCAGGTATGTCCTGTCCACAAAAAGCAGGACAAATCCAATCCGGCCAATTACCACCCCATCAGTCAACTCTCAATTATCAGCGAAGTGATGGAAGGTGTCATTGCTATCAAGCTGCACTTACTCACCAATAACCTGCTCAGCAATGCTCAGTTTGGGTTCTGCCAGGACCACTCGGCTCCAGACCTCATTACAACCTGCGTCCAAACATGGACAAAAGAGCTGAATTCCAGAGGTGAGGTGACATCAAGGCAGCATTTGACTGAGTGCAGCAGCAAGGAGCCCTAGTAAAACGGAGGTCAATGGCTATCAGGGGGAAAACTCACCACTGTATGGAGTCATACTTAGCACAAAGGAAGATGGTTGTGGTTGTTGGAGGCCACTCGTCAGTCCCAGGACATCGCTGCATTCGCAACTCCTCAGACAATGATACGTGGCGAGTAACATTCATGCCACACAATGACCATCTCCAACAAGCGAGAGTCTAGCCACCTCCCCATGACATTCAACGGCATTACTATCATCAAATCCCCCACCATCAACATTGTTGGAGTTACTATTGACCAGAAACTTAACTGGACCAGCCACATAAATACTGTGGCTACAAGAGCAGGTCAGAGGCTGGGTATTCTGCGGCGAGTGTCACACCTCCTGACTCCCCAAAGCCTTTCCACCATCTACAAGGCACAAGTCAGGAGTGTGATGGAATACTCTCCACTTGCCTGGATGAGTGCAGCTCCAACAACAATCAAGAAGCTCGACACCATCCAGGACAAAACAGCCCGCTTGATCGGCACCCCATCCACAACTTTAAACATTCACTCCCTCCACCACCGGCGCACCGTGGCTGTAGTGTATACCATCTACAAGATGCACTGCAGGAACTTGCCAAGACTTCTTCGACAGCACCTTCCAAACCCGCGACCTCTACCACCTAGAAGGACGAGGGCAGCAGGCGCATGGGACCACGACCACTGCAATCTCCCCTCCAAGTCCATTCCTTCATCGTCACTGGGTCAAAATCCTGGAACTCCCTCCCTAACAGCACACGGACTGCAGCGGTTCGAGGCAGTGGCTCACCACCACCTTCTCAAGGGCAATAAATGCTGGCCTTGCCAGCAACACCCACATCCCAAAATTGATTGATAATTAAATAAGCAAACTTACAGCAGTGAGAAGCTGAGGTGAAAGTTTCGCTGCAGTGCAGGCTGAGCTGAAAGATGCAAAACTGAGGCACTACAGTGCCACCACTGGTGGGAGGGTGTAATTACAGCATGACAAGTTTACATAGGCAGTTTCCATTATAAGTGAAGATGTGGGAATTTATGTAAAAGTGTGACAAAAACCCAACAGGAAGTAAGATTTTAAATATATGAAGTGGACAGTCACAAGGTTTGTAATATATTATGTAAATATGGATATTTCTGTGCTGTAACATTCCAGATATATAGTCACATTTACATAAAATCACTTTCCAAACCTCAGGGCCTCTGCGACTTGGGCTCAATCCTTGCTGAGAGAACTCAAACAGGCAGACTCAGAGTCCGACCATCGCCTCCTACCGCTCAGAGGAGGGATATTGCGAGCTTCGGCTGATGGGAAAGGGCGGGATGTGGGCTACGGTCGGAGAGAGCAAATCCGAACAACCTGCACAGGGAAAGCTGTAGGTGCAGGTTCACTGACTCCCAAACTACTGGTTGGGAAAGTGGAGAGAGCGTTGCCTCGGAATGGTTAGCCCCACCAGTGCCCCTCAGCCATTGGACGAGGCAGAAATCACACACACAACTGCCAGGCATTTCATTTGTCATTTTTTTTATATATCACAGCTGTACAGTTTCTGTTAACAAGTTAACAATAAAATTATTTCTTACAATATGGTGAAACCCCTATGCTGATGAATCGTACACTATACATGAAAAGCTCGCACCTGTACATTTATACAGCGTCTGAGAAACTAAAAAAAAGTAGCTATTTCTGATAAATATTTTAATAAAACCAATTCCTCCTCTTTATTTTTTTTTGTCCTGGTGGGGATGAAGTGTTGTTAATAAATGAACCATGACGTTTTTTTTATAATTTTCCCAAGAAAGTGTGTTTTATTTTACAAAACAAAAGAAGTCCATGAACTGGACACGAGACTTAAAAACCGGGGCTCCTTTAATCCCCCCTCGTTACTGGCAAAAAAAAATTAAAAATAACTGGTCTCCAGAAGGAATGGCTCCTTTAAAAGACACTCCAACCATCCTTTCACCTAAAGAGGCAAACGTTTTAATAATAAATATACATTAATTTGTGTTGCTGTACAGATCGCGGAAGGCTGGTGCTTGAACTACCTGGTGTAAGCCCTTTCCTTTTTGGATTTCTCCAGCGCTTTGTCCATGGTTTTCTCATTCTCTCCCCTGCATTTGGGACAGTACCATTTGCCCTTGGGCTTGTGGTTGAGACTCACGCAGGAGAAGTGGAACCACTCGATGGGACACTCATCATTGTCGCAGCCAATCATCTCCCCGTAAGAGACCTGGTTGCACAGGCAGTAAGTGGGCTCGTTGGGGTCAATGGGCAGGTCCGCGGGAGACGCTTCCCTCTCCGCCTTGGCTTTAGATCTCTTCTTCTTCTTGGAGGTCTTGGCCTTCTTCTCCTTCGGCGTTCCCGCGCTGGCCTCCTCGTGGTCGTGGTTGCTGGACGCGTTCTCCCGGTTCTCGTTGTTCCGCTGCCTCCTGGACCTCTTGGCGCTGGGCTTCTCCACCGGCACCGCGCCCTCGCTCCTGGACCTGTCCAGCGAGGACTTGTTGTTGGCGTCGTTGCTCTCTGCGCAGTTTTCGAAGAGCTCGACATGGCTGTCCACCTGCCGGCTTCGGTTCTCCACCAGCTCCACCATCTGGTTCACGATCTGGATCTTCTCGTCGCCCAGCTCCTGGCTCCGGATCAGAGCCCGTTGGATGAAATGGAGGATCCGCCTGCGCTGAACCACATCCGTCTCCCTCTTGTGCTTCTCGTAATATTCATCCAGCTCCTTCAGTATGTCTGGAGAAAGAAAGAAGAAAGACTTGCATTTATACAGCGCATTTATTCACGACCTCAGGACAACCCAAAGCGCTTTGCAGCCAATGAAGTACTTTTTGGTATTCAGTCACTGTTTTAATGTAGGAAACACGGCAGCCAATTTGCGCACAGCAAGATCTCACAAACAGCAATGTGATACTGACCAGATCATCTGTTTACGCGATGTTGGTTGAGGGATAAATATTGGCCCCAGGACACTGGGGATAACTCCCCTGCTCTTCTTCGAATATTGGCATGGGACCTTTTACGTCCACCCGAGAGGGCAGATGGGGCCTCGGTTTAACGTCTCATCTGAAAGACGGCACTTCCGACAGTGCAGCGCTGCTTCAGTACTGCCCTCCGACAGTGCAGCACTCCCTCAGTACTGCTCCTCCAATAGTGCAGTGCTCCCTCAGTACTGCCCCTCCGACAGTGCAGCGCTCCCTCAGTACTGCCCCTCCGACAGTGCAGCGCTCCCTCAGTACTGCCCTTCCGACAGTGCAGCGCTCCCTCAGTATTGCCCCTCCGACAGTGCAGCGCTCCCTCAGTACTGCCCTTCCGACAGTGCAGCGCTCCCTCAGTACTGCCCCTCCGACAGTGCAGCGCTCCCTCAGTACTGACCCTCCGACAGTGCAGCGCTCCCTCAGTACTGCCCCTCCGACAGTACAGCACTCCCTCAGTACTGCCCCTCCGACAGTGCAGCACTCCCTCAGTACCGCACTGGGATTGTCAGCCTAGATTTTTGTGCTCAAGTCTCTGGAGTGGGACTTGAACCCACAACCTTCTGACTCAGAGGTGAGAGTGCTGCCCACTGAGCCACGGCTAAAGTTACAACACCCGGAGTGCAAAACCCACAAAGTGAAGCGGCATCTAGTTCAGCAGATCCTATTGCAGCACAATTTATTTCTCATCGCCTGTATAATAAATAAAAAGACCAGTGAGTGAAAAAACCTCAAAGAAATGTAGCGTTTAATGTTGCCACCAACAATGTTCAAATACAGACGCCGAGAACAATGGAAATCATCTCGACTCAACAATCAGCACCTTGAAAAATGCCCCAGTAACAACGACAACTTGTATTTGGTCAAAGAGGTAATCCAAGCTGGATTAATGAGGTGAACGGTGATGGTTGAATAAAGCCGCACCGTGCACATTTCACCACAAAAGGGCAGCCACGCCAAAACAAAATCTCTAACAGAGGAAGAATTTCCTTTCATATACAACAACAGCTTATATTTATATCGCACCTTTAATGTAGCAAAATGTCCCAAGGCGCTTCACAGGAGTGTTATAAGACACAAGTCTAAAAGTAACAAAGGCATGGATAAGGGTTTCAGCAGCGGATGAGCTGAGGCAGAGACGGAGACGGGCGATATTATGGAGGTGGAAATAGGCGGTCTTAGTTATTCTGCGAATATGTGGTCGGAAGCTCATTTTAGGGTCAAATATGACACAATATATACACTAAAAACAACAAGCATGCCAATGACCAAACAACGGTGGCCTTCGGTATTCACTGCAACCACTTGGGTTAAGAACATAAGAAATAGGAGCAGGAGTAGGCCAATCGGCCCCTCGAGCCTGCTCCGCCATTCAATAAGATCATGGCTGATCTGATCCTAACCGCCAATCTACTATCACAGAACCATCTCCTGCATCTAACAGAATTGCACACACGAAATAGGAGCAGAATCAGGCTACACGGTCCCTGGGCCCGCTCCACTACCCACAGGGCCATGACCGATCCGAACCTAGACTCATGTCCAAATTCCTGCCCGCTCCCCGTAACCCTTAATGCCCTTTACTTCTAGGAAACTGTCTATTTCTGTTTTAAATTTATTTAATGATGTAGCTTCTACAGCTTTTTGTGGCAGCATATTCCATGGACCTACCACCCTCTGAGTGAAGTAGTTCCTCCTCATCTCAGTTTTGAAAGAGCAGCCCCTTATTCTAAGACTATGTCCCCTAGTTCTAGTCTCACCCGTCATCGGGAACATCCTCCCCGCATCCACCCGATCCAACCCCTTCACAATCTTATATGTTTCAATAAGATCGCCTCTCATTCTTCTGAACTCCAATGAGTAGAGTCCCAATCTACCCAACCTCTCCTCATATGACCACCCCCTCATCCCCGGGATTAACCGAGTGAACCTTTTTTGCACTGCCTCGAGAGCAAGGATGTCTTTCCTTAAGTAAGGACACCAAAACTGTATGCAGTATTCCAGGTGCGGTCTCACCAATACCTTGTACAACTGAAGCAATACCTCCCTATTTTTATATTCTATCCCCCTAGCAATGAAAGCCAACATTCCATTTGCCTTCTTAATCACTTGCTGCACCTGCATACTAACCTTTTGAGTTTCGTGCACCAGGACTCCCAGATCCCTTTGCACTTCAGTACTCTCCAGTTTCTTGCCATTAAGATAATAAATTGCTCTAGGATTTTTCCTGCCAAAGTGCATCACCTCACACTTTCCAGTGTTGTATTCCATCTGCCAAATCTCTGCCCACTTACTTAGCCTGTCTATGTCCCCTTGCAGGTTTTTTATGTCCTCCTCACTCACTACTTTCCCTCCCATCTTAGTATCATCTGCAAATTTTGATATGTTACACTTGGTCCCTTCCTCCAAATCGTTAATATAGATTGTAAAGAGTTGGGGACCCAGCACTGACCCCTGCGGAACACCACTAGTTACTGATTGCCAGTCTGAGAATGAACCATTTATCCCAACTCTTTGCTTTCTGTTAGATAGCCAATCCTCTATCCATGCCAGAATATTAACCCCAATCCTGTGATTTTTTACCTTAAGCAATAATCTTTTGTGTGGCACCTTGTCAAATGCCTTTTGGAAGTCTAAATACACTACGTCTACTGGTTCCCCTTTATCCACTCTATATGTTACTTCCTCAAAGAACTCCAGCAAATTTGTCAAACATGACTTCCCCTTCGTAAAACCATGCTGACTTTGTCCTATTAAATTATGATTATCCAAATGTCCTGTTACTGTTTCCTTAATAATGGACTCCAAAATTTTACCTACCACAGATGTTAGGCTAACCGGTCTATAGTTACCAGCCTTCTGTCTACTGCCCTTTTTAAATAAGGGTGTTACATTAGCAGTTTTCCAGTCTGCCGGGACCTTAGCGGAATCCAGGGAGTTTTGAAAAATTATTACCAATGCATCTACAATCCCTACCGCCACTTCCTTCAAGACTCTAGGATGTAAGCCATCAGGTCCAGGTGATTTATCCGCCTTGAGTCCCATTATTTTACCGAGTACCACTTCCTTAGTGATTTTGATCGTGTTTAGCTCCTCTCCCCCTATAGCCCCCTGTTTGTCCAGTGTTGGGATATTCTTAGTGTCCTCTACTGTAAAGACTGATACAAAATATTCATTCAGTGTTTTTGCCATCTCCATATTTCCCACCATTAATTTCCCGGTCTCATCCTCTAAGGGACCAACATTTACTTTAGCCACCCTTTTTCTTTTTATATAACTATAAAAACTCTTACTATCTGTTTTTATATTTTTTGCTAATTTACTTTCATAATCTATCTTCCCTTTCTTAATCAATCTTTTTGTTATTTTTTGCTGTCTTTTAAAGTTTTCCCAATCCTCTATCCTCCCACTAGATTTGGCTACCTTATAGGCCCTTGTTTTTAGTCGAATACTATCCTTAATTTCTTTACTTAGCCACGGATGACTGTCCTTTCTTTTACACCCTTTTCTTTTCAGTGGAATATATATTTTTTGGAAGTTGTAAAATAACTCCTTGAATGTACACCACTGATCATGTGTCGCCTTACCCTTTAATCTATTTTCCCAATCCACTCTACTCAATTCCGCTCGCATACCTTCATAGTCTCCTTTATTCAAGCTTAGCACGCTTGTTTGAGATCCAACCTTCTCACCCTCTAATTGAATATGGAATTCAACCATGTTATGGTCACTCATTCCAAGGGGATCCTTTACTAGGACATTTTTAATTAATCCTGTCTCGTTACACAGGACCAGATCTAAGGTTGCTTGCCCCCTGGTCGGTTCAGTTACATACTGCTCAAGAAACCCATCCCTAATACACTCAATGAACTCATCCTCAAGGTTCAAATTAAGAAACATAAACATTAAATCTAAAAGCTGAGAATACAAAAGCATAAACTTTTATGATGATTTTGCTCATAAATACTTAATGGAAAATGTTTTCAAAAGTGAGAACCTGTAATCCTGTTTATTATCTATCGTCAGTTCCAAATCGCACCATCAGTAAGTTCTGATTCAGACTCCAGTGCGAGACGTGTGCTTTATTAGCAACTATGACCAATTATTAATCCCAATGCTCTGAAACTCCCCCCTCAAGCAGGCGAGGGTTTTGATGCTTCCTCTCTGTTTCACAGATTGCAGGGGTCCTGGTACATAGATCATTAAAATGTCATGAACAGGTACAGAAAATAATCAAAAAGGCTAATGGGATGCTGGCCTTTATATCTAGAGGACTAGAATACAAGGGGATTGAAGTTATGCTTCAGCTATACAAAGCCCTGGTTAGACCACACCTGGAGTACTGTGAGCAGTTCTGGGCACCACACCTTCGGAAGGATATATTGGCCTTGGAGGGAGTGCAGCGCAGGTTTACCAAAATGATACCCAGACTTCGAGGGTTAAGTTATGAGGAGAGATTACACAAACTAACGTTGTATTCCCTAGAATTTAGATGGTTAAGGAGTGATCTGATCGAAGTTTTCAAGATATTAAGAGGAACAGATAGGGTCGATAGAGAGAAACTATTTCCGCTGGTTGGTGATTCTAGGACTAGGGGGGCATAGTCTAAAAATTAGAGCCAGACCTTTTCAGGAGTGAAGTTAGGAAACACTTCTACACACAAAGGGTGGTAGAAGTTTGGAACTCTCTTCCGCAAACGGCAATTGTTAATTTTAAATCGGAGATTGATAGCTTTCTGTTAACCAAAGGTATTAAGGGATATGGGCCAAAGGCGGGTAAATTGAGTTGGGTCACAGATCAGCCACGATCTCATTGGATGGCAAAACAGGTTCGAGGGGCTGAACGGCCTCCTCCGGTTCCTCTCTATGGGAGCAGCCAACCTGGCAGGAGCTGCTGCTGGAGATTGTGATCCATGGCCAGGCCCCAGAGATCAAACCGCAGGCTCTGGGATTGTGGAGGCCACACACACAAAGTGCATTACTGGGGCGGACAGAAGCTGGCGGCAGTGCGTCTCCAACACACTCTCTGACCCAGTCTTTCGGCGACAAACTAAATGCAGCCAATCGGATATGCACATGAGCCGGGCCCGTATCCAGCGGCCGGAGCGCCGGATTTTGGCGGCTGTGAGCGAAGCGGCGGCCGGGGCCTAAAATGGAGCCGGAAGAGGCGGCAGGGGCGGGGCCTGCCGAAGCCCGTCTCCCCCCCTGCCCCGACTGACAGACCGCCCGCCCAATCAGCGCTCGAGCCGCCCACAGGAGCATCCGGCCAATCAGAGCGCGGCGCACCGCCCTCCTCTCCCTGCTGACTGGCAGGCGCGGCGGCTAATCAGGAGGCGCGGGGCAGCGTCCCGCCTTCCACCTTACCGTCAGTGACTGGCAGGCAGCACGGCCAATCAGGAGGCGCGGCGTAGGGAACATGGAATCGGGGCGGCCAATGAGCGGAGCGGAGGCGGGCCTATGCTAATACGGGACGGGGACTATAAGAGGGCTAGCGGCGCGGCAGCGGGGCTCCAGTCAGAGCGGGGCAGCGGTGAGAGTGGAGGGAGAGCGCTCCGGCTCGACCCGGAGCACCCAGTCCAATCCAATCTTAACTTTCACCCCGGATCCCCTGTCTCTCTCTCTCCCCGGCCCCCCGCACACTCTCGGCCAACAGCCCGGCTCCAATGGCCCCTCCACCCGGGGGAGGGCCGGCCTCCTTCTACCCCCCGGCCCCGCTCTCCCTCCCCGGGGGTTGGGCTCTCCCTCTCGCCTTCCCACCCCCGCCCCGGTGACTCTATGTTCCCCCTTTAAAGCGGCTCCGGGAGCGGCGGGGGATGAGGGAGATCCCAGTCCCGGGGGCCGGGCCCCCCTCCACCACCCAACAACTCACAAACCACCAGCCGGAGCCGCCTACTGACACTCGGGGCCGGGGAGCGGCCGCAGCCCTCCCCGGGCTCCACATTTACCCCTCTTTCTGTCAAAATGGCTGGTGTTCTGAAGCTGATCTTTTGTTCCGCCCCAGCACTGACGCTGCACTCTCTCCCTGTGTGTGTGTGTGTGTGAGATGAATGATCTTGCAGCCCCCGGGCTCCTTACCTTGGTATTTTGCATCGATTTCCCTCATCAGAGACACGTTCCTCTGGAGATCAAAAGGCAGAGACTCGATGGAATCCAAATAGTCCTCCACATAGCTCACAACCTGCGTCTGCTCCCCGTTCGCAGGACTCAGCATCTTGCAAGCTACATTTGTTGATGTGTTGGGGAAGGAGGGGAGGGGAGCGGAGGCAGACTTTCTCTCTCTCTCTCTCTCTTTCTGCTACAAGTGCAAGGTTTGCACCTCCTCCTGCTGCTGCTCACTCTTGATTTTTAACAATAAAATGCAGAGGCTGAGTGGGCAGGGCCGGGCAGGGGCCCCCTCTCCCCACACACACACACACACACGGTGGAGCGGCGGCGGCTGCGGGGTGCAGGCGGGCCCCGCTCTGGCTGGCCTGGCTTGGCTTGGCCGGCACAGTGCGATCCCGGCACTGGCACTGGCTCCGGGCTCTGGATCCAGCGTGGACACTCCGGCCCGGGGAGAGACTGGGCCGCACCGCGCCTGCGCGCCCGCCGCCCAGCCAGCCCCGCCCCGCTCATTACCATACCATTGTGACGTCGCCGCCCCGCTTTCTTCTATTTCCAGCCGATCTCTTTTTTTTCTTCTTTCCACGCCCCCCACCTCCGGATCTTTCAGCCGCACTTTTCCCTTAAAAAGTAGATTCGGCTGCGCTTTGCCCGACAAAAAAAAATTCAAACCCCCTTCAGCTGTTATTTAGTGATTGACGTGGCATTTCGCCCAATCACATCGCGCCTCAGGGAAAGTTCCGAGCAATCAGCGCTGCCGGGAGGCGGGATCTCCTCGTTCAATTTTTATTTAGTGATTGACGTGGGGTTTGGTCCAATCACACCTCGCCTCCGGGAAGTTTGGGACCAATCGGCGGTGCCCGGGAGGCAGGACCTCGCCCTCCCATCCAACGGCGGGTTGTCAACAGCCCAACCGCACGGGACTGCGCAGGCGCGGCCGCGGGGCCCGCTGGGAGTTGGAGTCCGCTGCCTGGCCGGCGCCCCTTGACAAGCCGGAGCGGAAAGACTACACCTTCCAGCAGGCAGCGCGCCGGCCCGGTTTGAAATTAGCGGGCGGGCGGTTCAAAGGTCTGCGCTGGCAGCCACCTCCAGCTCAGAGACCGGGGTGGGGGAGGGGATGCAGCGTTGCTATGGAGCCGCCCGTTGCTAGGCTGTTAAAAGAATTCCCAGGCCACAGCCGTCCGATTTATTTTGTACCGGGGGGGGGCGTCGGTCACCCCTCGAGCTTCGCCATCTCCACTCCCGACCCCGTGCCCTCTCCTGTTCTAGGGGTAGAGGTGGCAGCAACTCCCCCCCCTGGGGCCCCGGTGATGCGGTAAGCCGTGATGGACGGCGGCTGGGATGGAGGGCGGGGCTAGTGTGGGGTAGGGCGGGGCTAGTGGGGGCGGAGCCGGGGCTGGTGGGGGCGGAGCCAGCGTGTGGGGGAGCTCGGATGGATGCAGGGGCGGAGCTAGGGCAAGGGGCGGGGCCAGGTCGGTCCTCTAGCCCCGCCTCTTGCGGCGCCGCCATTTCGGAGCGCGGCCTAGTCCATAGGCTGCCAGCACGAGTGTCGCTTGGCCCCGGCTCCCAGGATGAGGACGCTGCTGGCCGGCTGGAGCTTGGCCGCATGGCGTCAGCTGAGCGGGGCGACGGTCCGCGGCTGCGCCTCGGGCTCGGCGCTGCCGGGCGGCTGTGGTGCGAAGGAGCAGCGGCGCGGCTGGCAGCAACCGAGGGGGCACCCCGCCGGCCTGCGGGTCTACAACAGCCTGACGCGGAGCAAAGAGCCGCTAGTGCTCGCCGAGCCGGCCACTGCCTCCTGGTACAGCGCTCTTCAAACTATTCCCATCCCGCGGCGGCAGGCCCGCACCCCCGGCCTGGCTCAATGGACAACACCCTCGCCTCTGGGGCAGAGGGTCGTGGGTTCAAGTCCCACTCCAGAGACTTGAGCACAAAATCCAGGCTGACACTCCCAGTGCGGCGCTCCCTCAGTACTGCCCTTCCGACAGTGCTGCGCACCCTCAGTACTGCCCCTCCGACAGTGCGGCACTCCCTCAGCGCTGCCCCTCCGACAGTGCGGCCCTCCAACAGTGCGGCACTCCCTCAGTGCTGCCCCTCCGACAGTGCGGCGCTCCCTCAGTACTGCCCCTCCGACAGTGCGGCACTCCCTCAGTACTGCCCCTCCGACAGTGCGGCACTCCCTCAGCACTGCCCCTCCGACAGTGCGGCACTCCCTCAGCGCTGCCCCTCCGACAGTGCGGCACTCCCTCTACTGCCCCTCCGACAGTGCGGCACTCCCTCAGTACTGCCCCTCCGACAGTGCGGCACTCCCTCAGTACTGCCCCTCCGACAGTGCGGCACTCCCTCAGTACTGCCCCTCCGACAGTGCGGCACTCCCTCAGTACTGCCCCTCCGACAGTGCGGCACTCCCTCAGCGCTTCCCCTCCGACAGTGCGGCGCTCCCTCAGCGCTGCCCCTCCGACAGTGCAGCACTCCCTCAGTACTGCCCCTCCGACAGTGCGGCGCTCCCTCAGTACTGCCCCTCCGACAGTGCGGCGCTCCCTCAGTACTGCCCCTCCGACAGTGCGGCGCTCCCTCAGTACTGCCCCTCCGACAGTGCAGCGCTCCCTCAGTACTGCCCCTCCGACAGTGCGGCGCTCCCTCAGCACTGCACCCGGAATGTCAGCCTGGATTGTGGGCTCGAGTGTCTGGAGTGGGTATTGAATCCACAACCTTCTGACTCAGTCAAGAAGGCTACCCACTGAGCCACGGCTGGTACCTATTTAAATTTTTCTTTATTACGGTTCATTTAGGCTTTTTCAAAATAGTTTATATATTTTTTTGTAAGTTTGAAGCCATTAAGTGAGTTAGATTGGGGAAGTAGGCAAGGCAGTATTTGCAAGCTTGCAGTGCCAGTAGCAAACACACGTTTTAGAGGAAACACTTTCTCGTTGTTGTGATGAATTGACCAGTGAACGTTAAGGCTTTTGATGCCTGTCACGGTGTCACTTCTATTGCAGAGGCAGTGTGAATGGATAATGCAAATATCGTCATTTTACACTCGTATAGGATAGTTCTGCACTTTGTCTAACATCAAGCAATTGTCTGTCAGTTAATTTGCAGTAAAAATTATTTTGAGTGAATAGCTTAACTGCCTTATGTAACAGTTTTGCCTCAAAGTCATGGAGATTTCCACGAGTTAAATGGTGATGAGGGTCAGGGAAAGAAGTGTTGAACACAATGTAAAAGGGATACCCGTACATAAGAAATAGGAGCAGGTGTAGGCCATTCGGCCCCTCTTAGCCTGCTCCGCCATTCTGATCTTGGCCTCAAAGCCACTTCCCTGCCCGCTTCCTTAACCCTTAATTCCCCTGTTTTTCAAATATCTGTCTATCTCCACTTTGAATATATTCAATGACCCAGCCTCCACAGCTCTCTGGGGTGGAGGATTCCAAAGATTCACAACCCTCTGAGAGAAGAAATTCCTCCTCATCTCTGTTTTAAATGGGCGACCCCTTATTCTGAAACTATGCCCCCTAGTTCTAGATTCCCCCACGAGGGGGAACATCCTCCCTGCATCTACCCTGTCAAGCCCCCTCAGAATCTTATGTTTCAATAAGATCACCTCTCATTCTTCTAAACTCCAATGAGTATAGGCTCAACCTTTCCTCATAAGACAACCCCTTCAACTCAGGAATCAACCTAGTGAACCTTCTCTGAACTGCCTCCAATGCAAGTATATCCTTCCTTAAATAAGGAGCCCAAAACTGTACGCAGTACTCCAGGTGTGGTCTCACCAGCGCCCTGTACAATTGTAGCAAGACTTCCCTACTTTTATACTCCATCCCCCTTGCAATAAAGGCCAATATTCCATTTGCCTTCCTAATTACTTGCTGTACCTGCATGCTAACTTTTTGTGTTTCATGTACGAGGTCACCCAGATCACTCTGTACCTCAGCATTCTGTCATCTCTCTCCATTTAAATAATATTTTACTTTTTTATTCTTCCTACCTCACATTTTCCCACATTATACTCCATCTGCCAAATTTTTGCCCACCCGCTTAACCTATCTATATCCCTTTGCAGACTCTTTGTGTCCTCCTCACAACTTGCTTTCCCACCTATCTTTGTATCGTCAGCAAATTTGGCAACAGTACACTTGGTCCCTTCATCCAAGTCATTAATACAGATTGTAAATAGTTGAGGCCCCAGCACTGATCCCTGTGGCACCCCACTAGTTACAGTTTGCTAACCTGAAAATGACCCATTTATCCCGACTCTCTGTTTTCTGTTAGTTATGATGCGGAGATGCCGGTGTTGGACTGGGGTGGACAAAATTGAGAGGTCGCACAACACCAGGTTATAGTCCAACAGTTTTATTTTAAATCACAAGCTTTCGGAGTTAAAACTCCTTCGTCGGGGGAAGTGAGGAGATACAGAATCGTCAAAGCATATATAGATAGAGAACAAAGCATGTGTAACTTACAATTGCAGACAACTGAATTCAATCATCCTGACTGTTTATCTGCCGAGGTGTGATAAAGTTAATCAGGTCAGCCAGGAATGTACCACATCAAAGACATAGCAAGATACAACTGAGACAATGAGGTGGAATCGCATGGGGTCGAACGTGTCAAAAGCTGCCGTCTGTATGTAAAACGATTAACTTTAAAATTTTTACTTTTTTACTGGGAATCACATCTGTGAACAAGCCAACGACGACTCGAGTCCGGATCACGTCATGTATCGTGACATAAACCCAAGATCCCGATTGAGACCGTCTTCATGAGTGCGGAACTTGGCTATCAGTTTCTGCTCGATGATTTTGCGTTGTCGTGTTTTCCTAAGGTCGCCTTGGAGAACGCTTACCCGCAGATCCGAGGCTGAATGTCCTTGACTGCTGAAGTGTTCCCCGACTGGGAGGTAACAATCCTGCCTGGCGATTGTTGCGCGGTGCTCGTTCATACGTTGTCTCAGTGTCTGCATGGTCTCGCCGATGTACCATGCCGCGGTGCATTCTTTCCTGCAACGTATGAGGTAGACAACGTTGGCCGAGTCACATGAGTATGTACCATGTACCTGGTAGGTAGTGTCCTCACGTGTGATGATGGTATCTGTGTTGATGATCTGGCATGTCTTGCAGAGTTTGCCATGGCAGGGTTGTGTGGTGTCGTGGTCGCTGTTATCCTAAAAGCTGGGTAATTTGCTGCGAACGATGGTACTTCTGAGGTTAGGCGGCTGTTTGAAGGCAAGTAGTGGAGGCGTGGGGATGGCCTTAGCGAGGTGTTTGTCGTCATCATGTCATCATACTCATGTGACTCGGCCAACGTTGTCTACCTCATACGTTGCAGGAAAGAATGCACCGCGGCATGGTACATCGGCGAGACCATGCAGACACTGAGACAACGTATGAACGAGCACCGCGCAACAATCGCCAGGCAGGATTGTTACCTCCCAGTCGGGGAACACTTCAGCAGTCAAGGACATTCAGCCTCGGATCTGCGGGTAAGCGTTCTCCAAGGCGACCTTAGGAAAACACGACAACGCAAAATCATCGAGCAGAAACTGATAGCCAAGTTCCGCACTCATGAAGACGGTTTCAATCGGGATCTTGGGTTTATGTCACGATACATGACGTGATCCGGACTCGAGTCGTCGTTGGCTTGTTCACAGATGTGATTCCCAGTAAAAAAGTAAAAATTTTAAAGTTAATCGTTTTACATACAGACGGCAGCTTTTGACACGTTCGACCCCATGCGATTCCACCTCATTGTCTCAGTTGTATCTTGCTATGTCTTTGATGTGGTACATTCCTGGCTGACCTGACTGTTTATCTGCCGAGGTGTGATAAAGTTAGTCAGGATGATTGAATTCAGTTGTCTGCAATTGTAAGTTACACATGCTTTGTTCTCTATCTATATATGCTTTGACGATTCTGTATCTCCTCACTTCCCCCGACGAAGGAGTTTTAACTCCGAAAGCTTGTGATTTAAAATAAAACTGTTGGACTATAACCTGGTGTTGTGCGACCTCTCAATTCTGTTAGTTAGCCAATCCTCTATTCATGCCAATATATTGACCCCAACACCGTGAGCTCTTATCTTGTGCAGTATGCGGCACCTTATCGAATGCCTTCTGGCAATCCAAATACACTACATCCACTAGTTCCCCTTTATCCACCCTGCTCGTTACATCCTCAATAAAATTTGTCAAACACGATTTCCCTTTTATAAAACCATGTTGACTCTGCTTGATTGTATTATGATTTTCTAAATGTCCTGCTATTACTTCCTTGATATTTTTTTGAGTATAGCAGACTATTTACAAGAGCATTTTAAAAAAGGATTAAAATAGTTGAGGTGGTTGGTGCTGTGATTATTTTGTGTTTTGCAAATTAGGGATAATTAAAAAGTTTACACAAATATTCTGGTAAAGCTGTTCTCATGTTTTATTTTATCTCTTTTGACAGGTATAGCTGTGGGCCTACAGTATATGACCATGCTCATCTTGGGCATGCAAGGTAAATATGTTAAACCGCTGGTCAATGGGGAAACGTATGATTGAAATTCAAACATTCCACCGCCAGAGACTTTAGCAGGCAGGAAGTGTACTTGGTGGTGAGGTGAAGCAGTAGATTATAGAACCTGCCCTAGCTCAACAATTCCCCCCCTTCCTCCCTGCTTACAGTTTCTCCTTCACAACATCCTGCTGATTCTCAAATCTGGATTTTGGCCTCGGCCATCCCTAGCTGGAAGTCTATTCGATATATTGGAAAGAAAGAATTTGCATTTATATAGCAGCCTTTCACGTCTTCCCAAAGCATGTCAGAGCCAAGGGTTAAATTAGGAGGAGAGATTACACAAACTAGGGTTGTATTCCCTGGAATTTAGAAGGTTAAGGGGTGATTTGATCGAATTTTCAAGGTATTAAGGGGAACTGATAGGGTGGATAGAGAGAAACTATTTCCGCTGGTTGGGGAGTCTAGGACTAGGGGGCATAGTCTAAAAATTAGAGCCAGACCTTTCAGGAGTGAAATTAGGAAACACTTCTACACACAAAGGGTGGTAGAAATTTGGAACTCTCTTCCGCAAACGGTAATTGATGCTAGATCAATTAATTTTAAATCAGAGATTGATAGATTTTTGTTAACCAAAGGTATTAAGGGATATGGGCCAAAGGTATATGGAGTTTGGTCGCAGATCAGCCATGATCTCATTGAATGGCGGAACAGGTTCAAGCGGCTGAATGGCCTACTCCTGTCCCTATGTTCCATACTTGTGTTGCAAAACAATGAAAATATACCAGAAACCCATTCCTAAATGAACAGTTGCGGGGCGGGGGGGGGGGGGGGAATTAATCGAGAGGAAAATCCGTATCTTAATCTGCAAAGTTTATTAATGCTAGTTTCAAGCGGCAAATTATAAACTGATACTAAGTTTTAAAACGTTCTGCAATGTATACATTAGAGCTGCATTTATGCTATAAGTTTAACATCAGTGGGAAGCACTGACTCGAAGCTTATGGAGTGTGAATTGGGTATTAAGGCCCGAAATGACTGTGCAGAGTGAGACTCTCCTCCAGGTGGAACCCTGAGTCCGGATTCAAGCTACATTTACACTAACTGCAGTCTTGATGTGAAGCAAAACCATTTCAGCTGTGATCGACGTGTAAGTGCACCCTAAAATACACGTGGCACACTGTTAACCTGGGTTACGGTCTGCACTGCTGCCCCAAGCAAGAAAGTATGACGTTCGTTTTGCGCCAACAGAATTGTTTTACCTGCTTTGAAGAGTGGAAAAAGAATATTTTCTGATGTGCAAACTTCTGATCGCACGAAAAGAATGGCAAGGGGAGAAAAAAAATCCCACACAATGTTCAGTCCATTTATTTTAGGAAAAATTGGGAAATTGCCAGACTTTAAGGCAAGCAAGAGAACATGGCTGCACGTGTGTCATGACTAGGTGAACTTGGCCAATCTACACAAAATACCACAAGGTCGTACTGACTCAGGAGCATGTCAAGTTCCTTCTTAAAGGACCGTAAGTGCACGCATTCCTGCCACAGTTGATAGTAGGCTGCTTATAGTTCAATGACTCGCTGGGAAAAATGCTTCCTGGCATCGACCCTGATTATGAACATACGAACAATGACGGACAGGTAAAGACACTCTGGTCCATCCAGCCTGTCCCACACAATTGCGATATCTTGCGCATCACAATATACACTCCACCCATTCGAAACCATGTGGGAGAGTGACAAAGGGAGAGGCAAAAAAAATTAAAAAAACACAGGCCAATTTGAGCGAAAACAATCTGGGAGTTTCCTCTCCGACCCATCTAGGCGATGGAAACTAGTCCAGGAGATCACTCTGGCCCTGAATTCCCTGCAGTACCCACCTTCTGTAAGAGGTGATCTCCGCCCCAGCCAGAAACAGGTCCAGCTCTCGCTTGAAGGAATTCAGCGAATCGGCATCCACCGCACGAGTCGGCAGCCTGTTCCAGAGGTCCACGATTCTCTGGGAGAAGAACCACCTCCTGACATCTAACCTAGATCTGGCCTTAAACAACTTAAAATTGTGACCCCTGGTCCTGCCTAATCTAATTAAAACAAACTGTCACCTGTAACACAATCTATTCCCTTCCATATCTTATAAACCTCAATCAGATCACCTCTAAGTCTACGCTTCTCAAGTATAAAGTCCCAACTCTTTTAGCCTATCTTGATAACTAAGTTTCTTTAAATTGGGAATTTTTTTTATTCGTTCCTGAGATGTGGGCGTCGCTGCAAGGCTGGCATTTATTGCCCATCCGAAATTGCTCTCGTGAAGGTGGTGGTGAGCCGCCACCTTGAACCGCTGCAGTCCGTGTGGTGAAGGTGCTCCCACAGTGCTGTTAGGGAGGGAGTTCCAGGATTTTGACCCAGCGACTATGAAGGAATGGTGATATATTTCCAAGTCAGGATGGTGTGTGACTTGAAGGGGAACTTGGAGGTGATGATGTTCCCATGCGCCTGCTGCCCTTGTCCTTCTAGGTGGTAGAGGTCATGGGTTTGGGAGGTGCTGTTGAAGAAGCCTTGGCGAGTTGCTGCAATGCATTTTGTAGATGGTACACACTGCAGCCACGGTACGCCGGTGGTGGAGGGAGTGAATGTTTAAGGTGATGGATGGGGTGCCAATCAAGTGGGCTGCTTTATCCTGGATGGTGTCAAGCTTCTTGAGTGTTGTTGGAGCTGCACTCATCCAGGCAAGTGGAGAGTATTCCATCACACTCCTGACTTGTGCCTTGTAGATGGTGGAAAGGCTTTGGAGAGTCGGGGTGAGACACTCGTCGCAGAATACCCAGCCTCTGACCTGCTCTTGTAGCCACAGTATTTATGTGGCTGGCCCAGTTAAGCTTCTGGTCACTGGTGACCCTCAGGATGTTGATGGGGGATTCGGCGATGGTAATGCCGTTGAATGTCAAGGGGCGGTGGTTAGACGCTCCCTTGTTGAAGATGGTCATTGTCTGGCACTTGTGTGGTGGGAATGTTAGTTGCCAATTATCAGCCCAAACCTGATTGTTGGTCAGGTCTCGCTGCATGCAGGCACGGACTGCTTCATTATCTGAGGAGTTGCGAATGGAACTGAACACTGTGCAATCATCAGCAAACGCCCCCATTTCTGATCTTATGATGGAGGGAAGGTCATTGATGAAGCAGCTGAAGTTAGTTGGGCCTCGGACACTGCCCTGAGGAACTCCTGCAGCGATGTCCTGGGGCTGAGATGATTGACCTCCAACAACCACCTTTCTTTGTGCTAGGAATGACTCCAGCCAGTGGAGAATTAGTCCAGTGACCCTCCTCTGCACCCTTTCCAAAGCCTCAATATCACCCACCATGTGAGGAGACCAAAACTGGACACAGTTTTCCAAGTGCAGCCTGACTAAGGTCTTGTACAAGGACAAAATAGTATACCTCGTCTTGTACTCAATTGTCCCATGGATACACCCCAAAGCCCTATTTGCTCTAGGTATTGCTTCACGGCATTGCTCATTTACCTTTGAGGATGTATGCACTCGAATGCCCAAATCTCTTTCTATCTCTACCTTTAATGCTTTTCCCTGAGGGGTGTATGAATGTTGAGCATTTGCCATGCCCACATGCATAACACTGCACTTATTGAAGTTATACATCATTTGCCAGTCATGAGCCCAATCTCCCAACTCATTAAGATCTGCCTGAAGCAGATGAGTGTTGTCTACAGTCCTAATACTTGCACAGATCTTGGTATCATCTGCTCCCGACACCTATGTCCAGATCATTAATAAAAATAGTAAAGAGCAACGGTCCCAACACTGATCCCTGTGGGACTGGTGACCGGTCTCCAAACAGATCCAAATCCATCTGTAACTACTTTTTACCTATGTCCTGCCAGCCAGTTCTCAATCCAGCTCAATATATTACCACTAATACCTGAGGCTTCGATCTTATAGAGAAGCCTCTTATGCGGTACTTTATCAAAAGCTTTTTGGAAGTCTTAAGTAGACAATGTCTACTGGACTTCCCTCATCCACCAACTTTGTAACTTCAAAAAAGTTAGATTTGTAAGACATGATCTTTTTATGAAGCCATGTTGGGTGTCCCTAATGACCCTCTCTATCCAAGCATTCATATATTGAGTCCCTCAAGCATCTTGCCTATTACTGATGTTAAACTAATGCGCCTATAGTTACCCGTGTCTGTCTTGTCACCTTTTTTAAAGATGGGGACTACATTAGCCTCCTTCCAGTCTATAGGAGCCATTCCAGAGTGCAGTGAGCTATTAAAAAATACAGGCTAGGGGCTCGCACAGCAGATGTCCCATCTCGCTGAGGACCCTCGGGTGGATATCATCCAGCCTGGCTGCTCTATCTATTTTCAAGTTCTTAATTCTTTCTAAAACAATATATTCATCTATGTTAATATTACTAGTTTTGTTAGTAACATTATTAGATTCTAATAGTCGAGCATCATCTTCAAGGGTGAAGACCGATGCAAAGTACTCATTTAATATTTCCGCCATACCCAGTGAGTCCTTTGTAACCTGCCCTTGAACACCCTTCAATGGCCCAATGCAGTCTTTGACAGTTCTCTGACTCTTCACATAACAGAAAAGCTTTTCCCATTACTTCTACAGTTGTCTAGGATCCTCTTTTCCATTCGCCTTTTTACTGATCTAATAGCAGCCTTTGTTTTCTTTAGTTGTTCCTTGTACTCAACTCTGTTTAGTTGAGTATTAAATGTCTTTAATTTATGGAAACGTTTCCATCTTATTTGTCTTTGTACAGAACCGGTCAGCTACCTTGGCTTTTTATTACCACATTTCCTCCTTTTGACTTTGGCTACATAGTTGTTTGCAACATTTTTATCTTCTTAAAAACTTTCCATTTGTATTCTACATCAGTCTGATCACCACCCAGTAGGGTTAGCCAATTTACCCGTTCCAAATCATCTGCCATTTTTGTGACTTTTGCTCTTCTGAAATCTGCTACAAGTTGCAGGTTCTCGGCACCTTTTGGTCTACCAGCCAATTGGAACCATATGTTGGGGTTACTGTTGGCCAAATGTTCCCCCACATTGAGGCCCGATATGAGATCAGGCTCACTACTAAACACTCGATCCAATATATGATTATCCCTAGTTACTTCATTAACATGTTGAGTCAGAAAACAGTCTTGTATATTTTCGACAATTTTTTCAGCTGCACTGCACCAGAACAGAAGGTAAACCATCATGCCACTGAATGCCAGGAAAATTAAAATCACCCATCAAACAAATGTGGCATTTTATATTCAAAGCATTTGCAATCTGTTTCCATAATAACTCATTATGTTCAGGTGTCTGACCCGGGGTCTATAACAATTACTGATAATTAATCCCTGCCCGTGAGCTTGGTTCACTTGAACCCAGATAGCCTCAGCTGTACCTGATGAGGCAATATCAAGTCTTTCTCTAGCTCTTAGATTCTCATCAAAATAGCAACCCCAACTCCCCTTTGACCTTCTCTATCCTATCCGAATCCCTTGTAGCCCTTTAGGTGCATTTCTGTCCCATCACGTTCATCTAGCCATGTCTCAGAAACACACAATATGGCTAATCTCTCCAACACAGTGTAGAATTGCAGTTCTAACTATTTGTTTCTAACATTCCTTGTATTTACATAAAAACAATTTAACGTCTCATAGAAACATAGAAGATAGGAGCAGGAGTAGGCCATTCGGCCCCTCGAGCCTGCTCCGCCATTTAATGAGATCATGGCTGATCATCCAAACTCAGTACCCTGTACCTGCCTTCTCCCCATATCCCTTGATACCTTTAGCTTTAAGAAATATATCTAACTCATTCTTGAATATATTTAATGACTTGGCCTCAACTACCTTCTGTGGTAGAGAATGCCACAGGTTCACCACTCTCTGGGTGAAGAAATTCTTCCTCATTTCTGTCCTAAATGGCTTACCCCTTATCCTTAGATTATGACCCCTGGTTCTGGACTCTCCCACCATCGGGAACATTCTTCCTGCATCTAGTTTGTCCAGACCTGTCAGAATTTTATGTTTCGATGAGATCCCCTCTCATTCTTCTATACTCCAGCGAGTATAAGCCCAATCTCTCCTCATATGTCATTCCTGCCATCCCAGGTATCAGCCTTGTGAATCTTCGCTGAACTCCCTCCATGGCAAGAACATCCTTCCTCAGATAAGGCGACCAAAACTGCACACAATACTCAAGGTGTGGTCTCACCAAGGCCCTGTACAACTGCAGCAGGACATCCCTGTTCCTATACTCAAACCCTTTCGCTATGAAGGCCAACATACCATTTGCCTTCTTCACCGCCTGCTGCACCTGCATGCTTACCTTCAGCGACTGGTGCACAAGGACACCCAGGTCTCGTTGCACTTCCCCTTCTCCCAATCTATTGCCATTCAGATAATAGTCTGCCTTTCTGTTTTTGACACCAAAGTGGATAACCTCGCATTTATCCACGTTATATTGCATCTGCCATGCTTCTGCCCACTCACCCAACCTGTCCAAATCATCCTGGAGTTTCTCGGTATCCTCCTCGCAGCACACACTCCCACCCAGCTTTGTGTCATCTGCAAACTTGGAGATATTACATTTAGTTCTCTTATCTAGATCATTAATGTATATTGTGAATAGCTGGGGTCCAAGGACCGATCCCTGCGGTACCCCACTAGTCACTGCTTGCCACTCGGAAAAAGACCCATTAATTCCTACTCTTTGCTTTCTGTCCGCCAACCAGTTCTCTATCCAAGTCAATACCGTGCCCCCAATCCCATGTGCCTTAACTTTACACGCTAATCTCTTATGCGGGACCTTATCGAAAGCCTTTTGAAAGTCCAAATACACCACATCTACTGGTTCTCCTTTATCTATTTTCCCAGTTACATCCTCAAAAAATTCCAGTAGATTAGTCAAGCACGATTTACCTTTTGTAAATCCATGTTGACTTTGTCCGATCCTGTCACTGTTTTTCAAGTGCTCAGCTATTACATCCTTTATAATGGACTCTAGCATTTTCCCCACTACCGATGTCAGGCTTACCGGTCAGTAATTCCCCGCTTTCTCTCTACCACCCTTTTTGAATAGTGGGGTAACATTAGCTACCCTCCAATCCATGGGTACAGTTCCAGATTCCATCGAATGTTGGACGATGATCAGCAATGCATCTACTATTTCTAGGGCCACTTCCTTAAGTACCCTAGGATGTAGATTATCAGGCCCTGGGAATTTATCGGCCTTCAATCCCGTCAATTTCCCTAACACCATTTCCCTGCAAATACTGATTTCTTTCAGTTCCTCCCTTTCATCAGACCGTATGTTCTCCAACATCTCTGGGAGGTTATTTGTGTCCTCCTTTGTGAAGACAGAACCAAAATATGCATTTAATTGGGCTGCCATTTCTTTGTTCCCCATTATAACTTGCCCCGCTTCTGACTGCAAGGGACCTACACTTGATTTCACTAATCTTTTTCTCTTCACATATCTATAAAAACTCTTAGTCAGTTTTTATGTTCCTTGCAAGCTTACTTTCATATTCTATTTTCCCCTTCTTAATTAATCCCTTTGTCCTCCTTTGTTGAATCCTAAACTGCTCCCAATCCTCAGGGTTACCGCTTTTTCTGGCCAATTTATATGCCCTCTCCTTGGATCTTATGCTATCCCTAATTTCCCTTGTTAGCCACGGTTGAGTCACCCTTTTTGTTTTATTCTTATGCCACACTGGGATGAACAAATTCTGTAGTTCATCCATGCAGTCTTTGAATGTTTGCCATTGCCTATCCACCGTCAACCCTTTGAGTGACATTCCCCAATCAATCCTACCCAATTCGTGCCTCATACCATCGTAGTTTCCTTTATTTAAATTCAGGACCCTAGTCTCTGATTCAACTACTTCACTCTCCATCTTAATGAAGAATTCTATCATATTATGATCACTCTGACCCAAGGGGCCTCGTACAACAAGATTGCTAATTAATCCTTTCTCGTTACATAATACCCAGTCTAAGATGGCCTGATCTCTGGTTGGTTCCTCGACACATTGTTCCAGAAAACCATCCCGTAAACATTCTAGGAATTCCTCCTCCACAGTATTTTTACTAATTTGGTTAGCCCAATTTATATGTAAATTAAAGTCACCCATGATGACTGCTGTGCCCTTACTGCATGCTTCTCTAATTTCCCTTTTAATGCCATCCCCAACCTCCGTATTACTGTTTGGAGGTCTATATACCACTCCCACTAACGTTTTCCGCCCCTTGTTATTTCTCAGTTCTACCCATACAGATTCCGCATCATCAGAGTTAATATCCTTCCTTTCAATTGTGTTAATCCCCTTTTTAACCAGCAATGCTACCCCACCTCCCTTTCTTTTTTGCCTATCTTTCCTAAATATTGAATACCCCTGGATGTTGAGTTCCCAGCCTTGGCCACCCTGGAGCCATGTTTCTGTAATCCCAATCAAATCGTATTCATTTACCTCTATTTGCGCAGCTAATTCATCCACCTTGTTCCGAATGCTCCTTGCATTAAGACACAAAGCCTTCAGGCTTGTTTTTTTTAACGCTCTCAGACCTATATGAATTATTATTTACTGTGACCATGTTTGATTTAAACCGTTGAGTTCTTTGCCTTCTACTTTTGTTTTTCTCCTTCCTGTCTTTTGCTTTTATCCTTGTTTCCCTTTCCTCTGTCTCCCTGCTCAGGTTCCCAACCCCCTGCCACTTAGTTATTTATTCTTGTATGCTTCCTACCTGGTTTAACTGCATGCTTAGAATCTATGCAATGATTAAGGTCAGTAAAGCTATCTTTGAACATATCTCCACTATCCCCATGCTGAATTAGTTTAACTGCTTTCTGAAAGCAAGCTCAACACCATCAGCCAGCCTTTGTGCTCCCAGGAAGTTAAGATGGCGGCCGTCCCTCCTAAACAACTTAGCTTGCCCAGCGAACACCTCCTAATTATCGATGAAGTGGAGCCGCTTCTTTTTGCAAAGGTCCCGAAGCCAGCTATTGAATCCTACGATTCGGCTATTCCTCTCCAGCGATCTGGACACGACTGGTAATAGCCTGGAGACTACTACCCTTGCACCCCTTTGCTGAAGGTCAGCTATGAGGCCTTTGTAGGAATCCTACAAAACAAATGGATTTCTATCCATTATATCATTAGTACCAATATGTAAATCTACTACAGTACCTTGGCACTCACCTTTCATCAGATCATCCACACAGTCCCGGAGATCAGCTTCCTTGGCCCCTGAAGGACAAGACTGCTCTTGACAGAGCCTTGCCTCTACACAGGGTGCTGTCTGTATCCCTGATGATAGAATCCTTTATGAGGATTGCTCGCTGCCTCTTGCTCTTCCTTGGCTGTTCACCCAACGATGTCCTCTTGAACTTTGCAGCCTTCCCCTTACCTTTTCCAATATGTTTATATGAGTGAGCATTGAGGGTGATCAGTCTCACTGGGGCTGACCTCACTGCCTGTTGTGTCCTCCAATAGCTGCATGTCTTCTGGTTCTACCATCACTGTCCATTTCAAAATCGTATCCAAATACACTACATCCAATCCTCTTTTTTTATAATTTAAAAAGTTTGTCGTCATATCTCTCAGCCTATTTCCCTCCACAAAGAATAATCCTAAGGTTTGGAGCCTAGTCTTGTAAATAAATAAATAAAATCTAAGTTTAAGGGACATCTTTGTCCTCTTTTGCACCCTCTAGAACCTCAATATCAGATTCACAAATCATTAAACATAGCGACGTGGGTCAATAAGGCCATAACAAAAATGGTTAATTTCTAGAGGGATAGAATTGAAAAGCAGAGAGGTTAAATTAAACTTGTATAGAACCTTGCTTCGACCACACTTGGAGTACTGTGCACAGTTCTTGTCTCCAGATTATAAAAGGATATAGAGGCACTGGAGAAGGTGCAATAAAGATTTACAAGGATGATACCAGAATTAAGGGTTATAACTATCAGGAAAGATTGAACAGACTGGGGCTCTTTTCTGTAGAAAAGAGAAGACTGAGGGGTGACCTGATAGAGGTCCTTCAAATTATGAAAGGATTTGATAGGATAGATGTAGAGAACATGTCTCCACTTACGGGAAAGTCCAAAACTAGGACCTGTAAATATAAGATAGTAACTAATCAATCCAATAAGGAATTCTGGAGAAACTTTTTTACCCAGAGGGTGGTGAGAATGTGGAACTCGCTACCACATGGAGTGGTTGTGGCGAATAGTATAGATGCATTTAAGGGGAAGCTGGATAAACACACAAGGAGAAAGGAATAGAAGAATATGCTGATAGGGTGAGATGAAGAGGGTTGGCAGGAGCATAAACCCCAGCACAGACCAGTTGGGCTGAATGGCCTGTTTCTGTGCTGTAAATTCTATGTAATATCTATCACCAGATGTGTGGTTTTGTTCCCCACAATATTCAAGTGCTTTATACAAGCCTTTAGTATTGTACTTTATTGGCTAGCAATACTTGGAATCCTATTTTTTTTCTCTGCAGCGACCTCACATATTTGTGACCGGTCAGTATACATTTCTTTTCCACTTGGCTACTTGTAATGGGCACTCGTGCGTGGAGCAGACCTGCCATGAGTTGCCTGGCTCCATGTGGAAAACACAGCACTCCCTCCACATTCGGTGACATCAGCCTATTCACTCAACTTACCTAAATTGGCTTGCAACCTACAGCAACAACAGCTTGTATTATTTAGTGCTTTTAACGTAGTAAAACGTCCCAAGGCGCTTCACAGGTGTATTATAAGACAAAAAATTTGACACCGAGCCACATAAGGAGAAATTGGGGCAGGTGACCAAAAGCTTGGTCAAAGAGGTAGGTTTTAAGGAGCGTCTTAAATGAGGAAAGAGAGGTAGCGAGGCGGAGAGGTTTAGGCAGGGAATTCCAGAGCTTAGGGTCTAGGCAACAGAAGGCACGGCCACCAATGGTTGAGCGATTATAATCAGGGATGCTCAAGAGGGCAGAATTAGAGGAGCGCAGATATCTCGGAGTGGGTTGGGGGGGGTGTGGAGTTTTAGGGCTTGAGGAGATTACAGAGATAGGGAGGGGCGAGGCCATGCAGGGATTTGAAAACAAGGATGAGAATTTTGAAATCGAGGCGTTGCTTAACCAGGGGCCAATGAAGGTCAGCGAGCACAGGGGTGATGGGTGAATGGGACTTGGTGCGAGTTAGGACATGGGCAGCTGCGTTTTGGATCACCTCAAGTTTGCGTAGGGTAGCATGTGGGAGGCCAGCCAGGAGTACGTTGGAATAGTCAAGTTTAGAGATAACAAAGGCATAGATAAGGGTTTCAGCAGCAGATGAGCTGAGGCAAGGGTGGAGACGGGCGATGTTACGGAGGTGGAAATAGGGGGTCTTGGTTATGCTGTGGATATGTGGTCGGCAGCTCATTTCAGGGTCAAATATGACACCAAGGTTGCGAACAGTGTGGTTCAGCCTCAGACAGATGTTAGGGAGAGGGATGGAGTCAGTGGCTAGGGAACGGAGTTTGTGGCGGGGACCAAAAACAATGGCTTTGATCTTCCCAATATTTAATTGGAGAAAATTTCTGCTCATCCAGAACTGGATGTCGGAAAAGCAGTCTGACAATTTAGAGACCGTGGAGGGGTCGAGAGAGGTGGTGGTGAGGTAGAGCTGGGTGTCATCAGCGTATCTGTGGAAACTGATGCTGTGTTTTCAGATGATATTGCCAAGGGGTAACATGTAGATGAGAAATAGGAGGGGACCAAGGATAGATCCTTGGGGGACACCAGAGGTAACGATGCGGGAGCAGGAAGAGAAGCAGGTGATTCCCTGGCTATGATTAGATACAGTAGATAAGAATGGAACCAGGCGAGTGCAGTCCCACCCAGCTGGACGACGGTGGAGAGGCGTTGGAGAAGGATGGAGTGGTCAACTGTGTCAGAGGCTGCAGACATGTCGAGAAGGATGAGGAGGGATAGTTTACCTTTGTCACAGTCACAAAGGATGTCATTTGTGACTTTGAGAACTGTTTCGGTAACCTGATTGGAGGGATTCAAACATGGAGTTGCGGGAAAGATGGGCATGGATTTGGGAGGCGACTACACGTTCAAGGACTTTGGAGCGGAAAGGGAGGTTGGGGATGGGGCGGTAGTTTGCAAGGACGGAGGAGTCAAGGGTTGTTTTTTTGAGGAGAGGGGTGATGACGGCAAATTTGAGGGAGACGGGGACAGTACCTGAGGAAAGAGAACTGTTAACAATCTCAGCTAACATGGGAGCCGGAAAAGGAAGTTGGGTGGTCAGCATTTTGGTGGGAATCGGGTCGAGAGAGCAGGAAGTGGGTCTCATGGACAAGATGAGCGTGGAGAGGTCATGAGGGGAGATCGGAGAGATACTGGAGAAAGATGTGATCTCCTTATGGTCAACTTGTACACCATTGTACACTATACAAATGTAACACTACTGGAGCGCTTAAGATCAGTAATTAATATAATGAACACTGCGAGGAGCCCTGGGGAAATCTACTGTTCACTGGTTCCCAATTTCGCCCCTTTCTGTTTTAACCAACCCTTTGCTCAGGTAGTTTCAACCAACACCCAGTCCATTTCTCAATTTCCCCAATATCGGCGTGGCATCTCTTTTTTCCCAAAGACTGTGTGGAATTATCAGGATGGGAGAAGGCGAACTAGATGGACCAAGGTCTTTGTTCGTCTAGCAGTTCCTGTGTCCCGATGAAGTGTCTCTTTCGCTGGATTTAAATTGGATGGCACCAACCTGAAGGCTGCTAATTCAGTCTCCCGCAGAAAGTGTGTTTTTGTGTAAAACCTCTTTGGATCAAATGGGTGCATGTCAACTTTTCGCCCAAATACTATCTCAATTATGTATTAAGCAGTATGCTGTTAAATCTGGGGTGAGAGATTGTCTGTCTGCGTTGCAGGGGTTGGGTTCCAGGCTACGTGTAGCACTCCACTGGATCTTGATCTGGATTCACCCTGTGCAGAGGACACAGACTAAGATGCAATTTCCTGTTATTGCTGTGAGGCAGAGTAACCTTTTGCACTTTGATATTCGATTTAATCAAACTCCGTGGGTGACTCCATCTTCATAAGGGCAAAACATTCTCGAATCCGTGCTGTGTTTTCAGCTTGTCAGTCACCACTCTATTCTTTGCGTGTTGGGAGAGAATTTAAGGGTTAATTTACTTGAGGTGTTTAAGATGATTAAAGGGCAGATAGAGAGAAACTATTTCCTCTGGTGGGGAAGTCTAGAACAAGGGGACATAACCTTTAAATTAAGAGCTAGGCCATTCAGGGGTGATGTCAGGAATCACTTCTTTACACAAAGTGGAAATCTGGAACTCAATCCCCCAAAAAGCTGTTGAGGCTGGGGGTCAGTTGAGAATTTCAAAACTGAGACTGATAGATTTTTGTTAAGCAAGGCTATTAAGTTACAGAACCAAAATGGGTAGATAGAGGTAAGCTACAGATCAGCCATTATCTAATTGAATGGCCGAACAGACTTGAGGGGCTGAATGGTCTACTCCTGTTCCAGTGCAGTGCTGAGGGAGCGCTGCACTGTCGGAGGGGCAGTACTGAGGGAGCGCTGCACTGTCGGAGGGGCAGTACTGAGGCAGCGCCGCACTGTCGGAGGGGCAGTACTGAGGGAGCGCTGCACTGGCGGAGGGGCAGTACTGAGGGAGTGCTGCACTGTCGGAGGGTCAGTACTGAGGGAGCGCTGCACTGTCGGAGGGGCAGTACTGAGGGAGCGCTGCACTGTCGGAGGGGCAGTACTGAGGGAGCGCCGCACTGTCGGAGGGGCAGTACTGAGGGAGCGCTGCACTGTCGGAGGGGCAGTACTGAGGGAGCGCCGCACTGTCGGAGGGGCAGTACTGAGGGAGCGCCGCACTGTCGGAGGGGCAGTACTGAGGGAGCGCCGCACTGTCGGAGGGGCAGTACTGAGGGAGCGCTGCACTGTTGGAGGGGCAGTACTGAGGGAGCGCCGCACTGTCGGAGGGGCAGTACTGAGGGAGCGCCGCACTGTCGGAGGGGCAGTACTGAGGGAGTGCTGCACTGTTGGAGGTCTTTTGGATGAGACGTTAAAGCGAGACCCCATCTACCTTCTCAGGTGGACGTAAAAGATCCCATGGCACTATTCTAAGAAGAGCGTAGGAGTTCTCCCCGGTTGGTGTGCTGGCCAATATTTAGCCATCAACCAACATTACTGAAGAAAACAGATTATCTGGTCATTATCACATTGCTGTTTGTGGGAGCTTGCTGTGTGCAAATTGGCTGCTGCATTTCCTACATTACAACAGTGACTCCACTTAAAGTACTTCACTGGCTGTAAAGCACTTTGGGAAGTCCTGAGGCCGTGAAAGGCGCTGTAGAAATGCAAGTCTTTTTTCTAATGTTCCTAACATGAGATGTAGTGAGTGTCTTATGTGAAATCCACAAAGGAAGTTGGCATGTTTAGGGTTAATTGGTGGAGCTCGGCTGTTCAATTTAGAGTGGCAGAGAGTAAGAGCGACCAGTTTCCAATCATTTGGGACACGCTCTGGTGACAAATATTGTTGGGCTGTTGAGGAATAGGTGCTAGAAAAGGCCATACCAAAGTGAAATAAACTTTTCCCTCCAACTAAAAACGCCGTTAAAAGTTGAAATAAAGTTGTCTGCAGCGATGCCAGGAGCACACGGCCGGAAACTGGAAGCCAAAAGAAAGTCTGGAACATGAAACGGCCAGAGAGAGCATTCTAGTCAGAGCAGGAGACGAAAGAAAGACTTTCTATAGCGCTTTACAGCCAGTTAAGTACTTTTGAAGTAGTCACTGCTGTAATGTACTTTTTTTCTGCACTGTTTAGAAGTCCTTAAGCTGCAATCTGAAAAGGAGCAGGGTAAAGTGACAGGAGCCAAGGGACCGAGGCAAAGTAAAGAAGGTGCATTCGAATGGGCCAAGTGGGTGGCGGCATCTAATAACCAGATGAGTGAGGCTGCTGTGATCTGGTACAACACGTTTGGTACTTCCGACCTGATGCATAAATGTTAAGGGGTGTACGTAGAAGGATATTTGAATTGCGAACAGGCCAAAACAAATGGGTGCGAAGAGCATTGGCAGAAAACTGGTACAGTCACTCTGTGAAAGCACTTTCTGCATTCTCTCGTGTAGATTCTGATTACAACCCAGTAGAACATGCAATTCCTGACTCTGCCGATCTCACATTAAAAGCTAATAGGTGTAATGACCACCTTGAACAAGATAAAGCCCAGCCATCACCATGCTCCCTACTCTTCTTCTTAGGCAGGCCCTCGGAACCGAGGATGACTTGCTTCCACATTAAAAATGAGTTCGCAGGTGACTGATGAGTCCAATGCGGGACCTACAGTCTCTGTCACAGGTGGGGCGGGTGGGTGGGGTGCTTGGGTTGACGTGCACTCCTTGCGCTGCCTGCGCTTGGCTTCCGCTTGCTCCCGGTGAAGAGACTCGAGGTGTTTGGCGCCTTCCCGGATGCTTCTCCTCCACTTTGTGCGGTCTTGGGCCAGGGATTCCCAGGTGTCGGTGGGGATGTTACACTTTTTCAAGGAGGCTTTGAGGGTGTCCTTGAAGCATTTCCTCTGCCCACCCGGGGCTCTCTTGCCGTGCCGAAGCTCCGAGTAGAGCGCTTGTTTTGGGAGTCTCGTATCGGGCATGCAGACAATGTGACCCGTCCATCGGAGCTGATCGAGCGTGTTCAAAGCTTCGATGCTGGGGATGTTGGCCTGAGCAAGAACACTGACATTGGTGCGCCTAGCCTGCCAATGGATTTGCAGGATCTTGCGGAGGCAGCGTTGGTGGTACCTCTCCAGTGCTTTGAGGTGCCTGCTGTACATGGTACATGTCTCTGAGGCATGCAGCAGGGCGGGTATCACTACTGGTCTGTAGACCATGAGTTTAGTGCCGGGTTTGAGGTCCTGGTCTTCAAACACTCTCTTCCTCAGGCGACCGAAGGCTGCACTGGCACACTGGAGGCGGTGTTGGACTTCGTCATCGACGTCTGCCCTTGTTGACAGTAGGCTCCCGAGGTATGGAAAGTGGTCCACGTTGTCCAAGGCCTTGTCGTGGATTTTGATAATCGGGGGGGCAGTACTGTGGTGCGGGGGCAGGTTGGTAGAGGACCTTTGTCTTACAGATGTTTAGTGTAAGGCCCATGCTCTCGTACGCTTCGGTGAAGGTGTTGACGATGGTTTGGAGTTCGACCTCCGAGTGAGCGCAGACGCAAGCGTCGTCTGCATACTGTAATTCGACGACAGAGGATGGGACGACCTTGGATCTGGACTGGAGGCGACGGAGGTTGAACAGTTTCCTGTTTGTTCTGTAAATCACCATGCTCCCTACTATCAACACCATGGCTACCAGAGCAGGGCAGAGGCTGGGTTCTCTGCGGCGAGTGGCTCACCTCCTGACCCCTCAAAGCCTCTCCACCATCTACAAGGCTCAAGTCAGGAATGTGATGCACCACTCACCTGGATGGTGCACCCACAACAACACTCGAAGCTCGACACCATCCAGGACAGAGCAGTTGGCTTGATCAGTGCCCCTCTTGCTGGACTTGAGTCCACCCCACCCACTGCACTGTGGCTACAATATGTACAATCTACAGGATGCTCTGTAGCCACTCGGCAAGGTTATTTTGACAGCACTTTTATCCTGCGCAGGTTAGCTAATACAAAGTCTTTCTGAAATGGGGATGGGTTTTCCTCACTCAGTGAGCAAATTAAAAGTGTGTTTTATAGCTGTCTGGATTGATGTGGCTCAGTGTCACCTAGTCAGCTGAATGCTTTGTGGATTATGTATGTATTAAGTGGAATGCTGTTAAAGTCTGAACTAGGCTGAGAGGCAGTCTGTCCTGCTGTGAGATATGATGCCGCACAATGTGTGACCTTGTCCACCACGGGTGGAAAAAATGAGGGCACACTTTCCAGTTACTGTAAGACCAAATAGCGTGAACCTCGTAGGTGAGCTCCATCTTCAAAGCTTGAAATAATGCTGCATTTCCAGATTGTCAGTAACTTTCTGTGGCTCTGTAACAAAACCTCCCCTCTGTACATTCCCACCCAGGGAAGCATCATGGAAGCTGCTGTCTATTGTTTATTTCTGCTTGAAACTTAAAAAAAAAGGTACAAATTAACCTGTTGTGGACTACTTCCACATCTCTAGTATTACGAGCAGATCTTCAGTAGCATTGCATGTGGTGAATGGGATGGTATAATACGTGATAACTAATAAGGGCGTTATCAACAAAGTTCAATGGGAAAGTAACAGGAAGTAAGAGTGAGGGACTGCTTGTCTGCAGGGTTTTAATATATTACTAGGAACTCTCCCTTGCCGTTGATGACCGTGAATCAGAAAATGCAGATTTTTATAACAAGGACGTTGTCTGTGTACAGTACAATATATTAGGGCCACTGATGAATAGTACTGAATACTTCAAATAACCTTTTCATTCAATGCATTTTTAGGATTTTTATGCTTTGGGGATTTAATTTTGTGATTGTCTATTCTGTGAAAATATTGTTTTTCTAAAAAGTACGCTTTGGGTTTTGTGGTTTTCTCTCAGAATTGGAAAAGAAAAGAAAGACTTGCATTTCTACAGCGCCTTTCACGACCACCAGACTTCTCAAAGCGCTTTACATCCAATGAAGTAATTTTGAAGTGTAGTCACTGTTGTAATGTAGGAAACACGGCAGCTAATTGCGCACAGCAAACTCCCACAAACAGCAATGTGATAATGACCAGATAATCTGTGATGTTGGTTGAGGGATAAATATTGGCCAGGACACCGGGGAGAACTCCCCTGCTCTTCTTCGAAATAGTGCCATGGGACCTTTTACATCCACCTCAGAGAGCAGACGGGGCCTCGCTTTTAATGTCACATCCGAAAGACGGCACCTCCGACAGTACAGCGCTCCCTCAGTACTGCCCCTCTGACAGTACAGCGCTCCCTCAGTACTGCCCCTCCGACAGTGCAGCGCTCCCTCAGTACTGCCCCTCCGACAGTGCAGCGCTCCCTCAGTACTGCCCCTCTGACAGTACTGCACTCCCTCAGTACTGCCCCTCTGACAGTACTGCACTCCCTCAGTACTGCCCCTCCGACAGTGCAGCGCTCCCTCAGTACTGCCCCTCTGACAGTACAGCTCCCTCAGTACTGCCCCTCCCTCAGTACTGCCCCTCTGACAGTAGAGCACTCCCTCAGTACTGCCTGTCCGACAGTACAGGTCCCTCAGTACTGCCCCTCCCTCAGTACTGCCCCTCCGACAGTACAGCGCTCCCTCAGTACTGCCCCTCTGACAGTACAGCTCCCTCAGTACTGCCCCTCCCTCAGTACTGCCCCTCTGACAGTAGAGCACTCCCTCAGTACTGCCTGTCCGACAGTACAGGTCCCTCAGTACTGCCCCTCCCTCAGTACTGCCCCTCCGACAGTACAGCGCTCCCTCAGTACTGCCCCTCCCTCAGTACTGCCCCTCCGACAGTGCAGCGCTCCCTCAGTACTGCCCCTCCCTCAGTACTGCCCCTCCGACAGTGCAGCGATCCCTCAGTAGAGACAAATTTATTAATCAAATAAAAGCAGCGACCGTTCAATGTAACGGCTTCCTCCAAAATTTATTAGATTGAATAACAGCAGCGACCATTTAATCCAATGGGCTTACCCCAATATTTATTAACTAAATGGAGACTGCTGTTATTTTAATTAATGGTTTTCCCCCAAAACTTATTAATTAATAAAAAGAAGCAGTTGTTTATGTCAGCAGTCAGGTAGGCCACTTAGAAGCAGCGGAAACAACCTGTGAGTCAATTAATTAAATAAAATAACGAGAAACGGCCACTGGGTTCTCCCCATCGATTAGTAAATAAAAGATCCTGCAGGCTGCTTTTCCTGCAGACTGGTTAATGCAGTAAAAGCGGTTTTTGCTTCTTCCGACAAAGTTTAAAAGAATCATAGAATCGTACAGCTCAGAGGGAAGCCATTCGGCCCATCGTGCCTGTGCCAGCACTTTGAAAGAGGTATCCAATTAGCCCCCCCCCCCACTCTTTCCTCATAGCCCTGCAAATTTTTCCTTCAAGTATATATCGAATTCCCTTTTGAAAGTTACTATTGAATGTTCTTGTATTGAATCTGCTTCCACCGCCCTTTCAGGCAGCGCATTCCAGATCATCATAACTCGCTGCATAAAACAATTTCTCATCTTCCTTCTGGTTCTTTTGTCAATTATCTAAATCTGTGTCCTCTGGTTACCCACCCTCCTGCCACTGGAAACTGTTTCTTCCTATCTAACCTATCAAAACTCCTCATAAAAGAAGAATTATACCAAGAAAAAGAGCTTTAAAGTCTTTCAGCATGGCAATTGGCCACATGGGTAGAATAGGCTAATGAGAAATTACAATATTGGGGGTGAGGGGAACAGCTGAAAAGTGTCAACAGTTGAGGAAGGACGTCCGATGAAAACTGCTGCATCCCAGGTCTGACAAAATCGGGACACAAGAAGTAGGGGTGACAAGCCGGAAGTAGGGGTGACGAGCAGGAAGTAGGGGTGACGAGCAGGAAGTAGGGATGACGAGCCGGAAGTAGGGGTGACGAGCAGGAAGTAGGGGTGACGAGCCGGAAGCGTGTGCAAGACACACGACTTTTAATCTGTACCAGTCGATCTCGCGTGATGTTGCACACAGGAATCTGAGACACAGCGCGGTGTTCAGGTGGAGCGGGATTAGAGGGTGGAGGATAATTATATCCAGGAGTGGGTGGGGAGAGAGAGGAAGATGATGTGTGAACGGCGGAAGGGGACTGGAGTATGTGGGAGCAAAGGCTGAGACAGTATATCATTTGTGTGGGCAATTCCTTTCCCCTTTTCCCATCCCCTCCCTTCACCAAGCACAGAGCTTGAGTTCAGCAGCAGTGTGGGGAGCGTTGCAGTGATCTCCCCTTCCTTCCTGCAGGGGTGGATTTCCTTCACCACAGGGTGGGGCGGCGGGGGTGGTGCTGTCCACTGCGATGCACCAGACTCAGTATATCCTCTCGGTGCGAGATAGTGTTGGCCAGAGGGCCCGTTTGCTGCTCTTTGGGTTGGGATTGGGCCAGGGGATGCAGACCCCACTCCAGCACACAAACTGACACACAAATATACAGTCACGGGAGATCCACTTTTAATATATTAACATTCTTACACTGGCTGTGCACGCCATTTGAAAACTGCAATGTAAACATTTCCTTATGAGGCATCCTATATTAAGATGGCCACACTTGCCTGTTGCATTTCCTTGTGATGCCTGTAGGCAGCGCTGTAATAGGAGTTTTGGTGTTATTTTCTGACTTGTCTGTCACGTCACGCTTGGTCCTGGAGCTTGTCGCAGCTTCTCTTGCTCCATCTGCTGGGTGGTTGTTGTAATTCATTTTAATTTTTAAAATTTAAATTTTAGTAAATTGTGGGCTCCCAGTGGTTCTTGCCACCTGCCCTGGCCAGTCCTGCTCTGAAACATTTAGTCTGATCTGTTGGCAGTGAATCTGAACAAGAGTCCAGCAATCCCAGTCAACTCTGCAGAGTGCTCCTCACTAACATCTGTGGACTGGTGCCTGAATTTGGGAGAGCTGTCCCACAGACAAGTCAAGCAATAGTCTGATATAGTTGTATCCATCACTGACCCTGAGTAGGTCCTGCCCCACCTACAGGATAGACTCGCCAGAGCGGTGCCATAGTCGGGTGGAACTGGTCCAGGAGTCCTCCACATTGACGTGGACCCCATCACGTCCCATGGCTTCAGTTTAAATAAGGCCAAGGAAACCTGCTGATTGCCACCTACTCCCTCCCACTCCGCTGACCACCACTGGAGAAGCAAAGGCCCAGAAACAACTCTGGGTTGGGAACTTCAAAGTCCACTGCTTGGAGTGGCTTGATCGTACCACAACTGACCACAACTCTGACTGAGGGGGAGAGTTGCCAGACTCTGGATGCTTCAGATGGTGAGGAAGTAATCTACTTGATCTCGCCAACCTACCTGGAACAGATGGGTCTGTTTACAGTAACACTGGTGGGAGCGACCACTGGGTAGTCCTAGTGAAAGCAAAGTCTCGCCTCCACAGTGAGGACACCCTCTATTGCGTAATGTAGCTTTACTGCCCTGCTAAGTGGGACAGGCTAAGGATAAATCTAGCAGCCCAAAACTGGACCGCCATGAGGTCTGTGGGACATCAGCAGCAGCAGAATAATAGAACACCACAATGTGTAGCATCATGGCCTGACACACCCCTCACTCCTCCAACACAACGACCATTCAATGGGGAGTGTAGAAGGGCATATCAGGACCAGAACCAACCATACCTTCAGTTAGGCAGAAATCATAGAAATTTACAGCACAGAAGGAGGCCATTTGGCCCATCTTGTCTGTGCCGGCTGACAAAGAGCTATCCAGCCTAATCCCACTTTCCAGCACTCGGTCCGTATCCTTGTAGGTTACGGCACTTCAAGTGCATATCCAAGTACTTTTTAAATGTGATGATGGTTTCTGCCTCTACCACCCTTTCAAGCAGTGAGTTCCAGACCCCCACCACCCTCTGGGTGAAAACATTTCTCCTCAAATCCCCTCTAAACCTCCTACCAGTTACTTTAAATCTATGCCCCCTGGTTATCGACCCCTCTGCTGAGGGAAATAGGTCCTTCCTATCCACTCTATCTCGGCCCCTCATAATTTTATACACCTCAATTAAGTCTCCCCTCAGCCTCCTCCGTTCCAAAGAAAACAATCCCAGCCTATCCAATCTTTCCTCGTAGCTAAAATTCCCCAGCCCAGGCAACATCCTCGTAAATCTCCTCTGTACCCCCTCTAGTGCAATCACATCTTTCCTGTAATGTGGTGACCAGAACTGCACGCAGTATTCTAGTTGTGGCCCAACTCGTGTTTTATACAGTTCAAGCATAACCTCCCTGCTCTTATATTCTATGCCTCGGCTAATAAAGGCAAGTATCCCGTATGCCTTCTTAACCACCTTATCTACCTGTCCTGCTACCTTCAGGGATCTATGGACATGTACGCCAAGGTCCCTCTGATCCTCTGCACTTCTCTGTCCTACCATTTAAAGTGTATTCCCTTGCCTTGTTAGCCCTCCCCAAATGCATTACCTCACACTTCTCCGGATTGAGTTCCAATTGTCACTGTTCTGCCCACCTGACCAGTCCATTGATATCTTCCTGCAGTCTGCAGCTTTCTTCATTATCAACTACACGGCCAATTTTTGTATCATCTGCAAATTTCTTAATCATACTTCCTACATTCCAGTCCAAATCATTGATATATACCATAAAAAGCAAACCTAGTGAAACTACAACGCAAGGCTCCCTGCAACGCTAAACACCAAAAGGAGTTAAGCGTTCCCATAACCAACAGATTCGAGCAGTTGAGAATGGTGACGGACGTTCAGGCAACTAACAGGAGCCAACTGACATGAAACTCCCAGCCTCAACCACGGAAAACGAGTGTGTGAGCGCCAGAGACATAGCTAAAATGTGGATGTGCCTACCAAGCCTCCTCCTGAGGTCCCCAGCTTCGTAGATTCTGGTGTCCAGTCAATTTGGTTCACTTCAGACGACATCAAGAAGCGGCTGAGTACCCCAGTCACAGCAAATCTCCAATAACATCCTAGCTGTGGTGCTGAGACCATGCGCACCAGAACTAGCCATCCCCCCCCCCCTCCAGCAAGCTGAGCTACTTCAATGCAGCTATGATGCTGGTATTTACCTGGCAATGTGGAAAGTTCCCAGGATTATCTTATCCACAAGAAATAGGACAAATCTAACTTGGCCAATTGCTTCCCAATCATCCGTAAAGTGATAGAAGTCATCAGTAGTACCATCAAGTGACATCTGCTCTCCTAAAACCTGCACACCAACACTCAGTTTGGATTCTGGCAGAACTGCTTGGTTCCAGACATGGACTTGACCGCTGAATGCCAGAGAAGTGGTGAGAGTAGCTGCCCTTGACATCGGGGCAGCATCCGACCAATTATGACCCCCAGTAAAACTTAAGGTTAACGGGGAAACCTTCCAGTGGCTGGAGAAAGATGGTCGTTGGTGTCAGAGGCCAGTCATGACTGAGCTCACTGTCCACCCCTTCCATCACCGGCACACTATGGCTGCAGTATGTACAATCCACGGGATGTGCTGCAGCAACTTGCTAAGCTTACTTCAACACACCTCCCAGCCCGATTACCTTCAGCAACCTGAAGGACAAGAGCAGCATTGCCGTGGGGACACTATCACCACTAGGTTCCGCTCCAAGTTGCACACCATTGTACCTTGGACAACTACTGTTGGTCCTTCACTGTCGCTGGGTCAAAATCCTGGAATTCTCTACTTAACATCATTGTGGGAGTAACGTCACCACACGGACTGCAGAGGTTTAAGGAGAAGGGCCATCAGTAGTGATGGGCAATAACCCACATCCCAACAACAAACTACATCCCCCTCCTGCTGCTGAAGCTGACACTATATCTCGCACATCTTTAACCCATTCCTGCCTGCCCCACTCGTACCCCGTCCTACTTTCTCCTCACACTGGTCCAACTCCCACTCCTTGCCCCAGCCTCCATCCGTAACACTCACCTCCCAATGACTGCTCCTCTCTCATCTCCAACGAGCACATCCCTCTCGGCATCGCAGACCTCTGCCATCTTTACCTGCCCTATTATCACTCTCCCCATGCAAGTCAAAATTTAAACCTTACACGTCAACAACTCTGATACCACCAACAGTCATCGCAACACAAAAAAGAGAGACAAGCATAAAATGAATAAACAAAGCACTATAACAAAGCACCACAGTTATCTCTTCACCCATAAATACATGCACCTGTACGTCACCATCATATTATTACATTCTCCATTGCCTCATATTGCATCCCTCTTTTAAAACATCTTGTACTCTGACTAGTTATGATTAATGCCATAGGAGATCTGCTAGTATTATGCTGCACTCTTCCTGTTGTCATGGTTTTGATAACACTTTTATGTAAACTTTTTTCCCATTCTAATTTTGGTATGTCAACATGTCCCAGTTAATTTTGCTACATAACTGTCATTGGCCACTAGGAGCCCCATTGGGCAAAGTCTTTCTCCAACTCTGCCATCTTATTCTTACATTTCATTCTTAAAATTTTGAGTTGCAGGCAAGTTGTAACCTTTTATAAAAATATTTAAACTTTTAATTTCTCTGGTCTTCTCCTATTCCTTCCATATCCCGACATTCCTAACGCCCATCTGGCTGGAGCCGGTTACGTCCTAAATGCCGGCCAACATCCTCGGCCTTCCCCAAACAGCCCTTTGCCTCCATGTTTTGAATTTTGTGTTCCTGTCCGCTATTTCCCATCCTGAACCTTCCTCTCTCCTCTCTGGCCCATTCTTCCCATCTCCCTGTATACTTTGCCTTCCCCAAGCAGCCCCGTGCTCCCCTCTTTTCTGTTACCGCTCCCTGCTCTAAACTCTGCCTCTGTCACTTCTGGGACCCTCAGCTGTTTGTGCCGCACCAGCCGGCTGACCTTGGACCTGCCAGCCCTTGTAGGGGGTGGTGTGGTAGGGGTCAGCCTCACCTCTGACTCAGTGAGCGGTTCGAATCGCTCCCACGCCCCTGGTTCTAGACCTTGGACTTATTTAGGGGTCGTGAAAAAAGGTGCAGTGGACAACAGGTTTTGATGAAAGAACTTTGACTTTTATTCAAGGAAGTAAAACACAACACAAACACTCTTATCACGCTAAAGGTGGGGAACACTTCGGTACAAGCGAGGGAAATAACATTAGAAGAATACTTCACCCCTCCCAATCCCACTTCACTAGCTAGGTTGAACTCTGGAGAACCGGGGATAATGCTCACCAAACGAATCCTTGACAGTTTAGAGTTAGGGTTTAGAGTCTTTTGAGTAAGAGGTTTCGTACGGCCCTTGTTGCCGCGAGGTGTCCGATGGTCACTGAGGCAGTCGCTCTGGTTTCTTCTTGCGTGTCGGTCTGCTTGTGAAGCTGTTGGCCTTCTTTGTTTAACTTCTTGCTGTAACTCTGCCTCTGTTTAAACTGTCTTCTTCCGAGCTGTGGAACTGCCTTCTTGCAGAACTGTGGAAACTGCCTTCTGCCTGCTTCTGTAACTGCAGCCCTGACTTCTGTTCAACACAGGCTTTTAAAATTGAACTGCAGAACTGACTTCTGTTGAACTTGTAACTGTTTTACTGGAGAACTGTAACTCCCTTCTTACTGAACTGTTGTAACTGCTTGATGGGCCTTCAATTATACTAAATTGAAGTGGCCTTGTCGAAACCAAATCAAATCCTGGTCATTGTAAGACCTCGTTAACAGTAACTACTTTACTAAGTGTCAAATGGCTTGCGTCCTGTCGATCTCTTCGGTTGATTACAGGTGATTGGTTTCGTGTTTTGAGTTTCTAGGCTGGACTCGGGTTTTTCTATAGAATGGTCCTGAGCGATTTGAATTATGCATGGTTTTGATGGGTCTGTGATAGGTTTTAATGGGGCCTGTGTTTTGGGTGGGGCTGCCTTCTCCCAGGGTCTATTGTCCAAATGTTAATGCTTGCTGGGGCTTGAGTGAGGTCATCCCGATTCCCCAGACAATGCAATTTAACTGCAATACCCAAAACTGCTTTTACAGAGGTCTACCCCACCTCCTGTGCAGCCTTTTCTCCCTTACAGGTCCAGACATGTCTTTTAAAATGCCAAAACTTGGTTTTTGGTCTTAAATTCCTTGTTAGGCCCAAATGCATTTTTATCACTCTGGGGTAGTTCCAAAGTCCTTTTTCCTTAGGTTTTGGGGATCTGCAAATTTTGGAAACCTTACACCCTCCCTAAAACCCCTTCACCCCCACTGCCTTCCACTCGGGGAGAAACTCCTGCCATGCAGTAACTCTCTTTTATAGTTGCCATGAAAAGACCCTGTTTTCTTTCATGCCCCCCTGATCTTTCGCCCTTAACTCAGGGTCCCTCCGGTACTATGATTTTAATGCTCATTGCACACACGTTGTATTTTGTGGGTATTTTTTTTGAAGACTTAGTCCCCATTGTTTTCTTTTTTAGAAGGTTTGTTTCCGGGTATGTGCTTTTGGCCTGAATTTTGTTTGAAGTTCCCTTCCCCGTGAACTATTCTCCACTCGTTTCTCTTTCCCAATCCACTGACCTACAATCCACTATCCCATTCTGCAGACCCCAACTCTTCACTACTCCAGTTTCCCCAAATACTCGCTCCCCCATTACTTCCATCACTCCTCAACTACTCCTACCCCTTTCAGTACGGTGCTCACCCCTCACTGCGCCCCCCAAATATCTTCACCTCCCCACTCCACTTAACCACACTCGTGCCCATCGAAGCGCCTCCAAAAACAAAATAACTTTCTCCCACAGACAACATTCTCTGACCCACTATATCCTTGCTGCAACACATTCACTTCTTTATTAATGGACAAAATCCTCGGGCTCCCTACCAGCAGCACCATGGGGGTGGCACCAACACGTTCTAAAGTATTACATATATTTCACAGCTCATTTGAACTGCCATTCCCTTTAGTTCTAAATTTCACCTACTGCTCCCTTGGCTTTATGATCCTTCCTTCATTTTTAACCAGCGTTTGTTCTGTTCGTAACATATAAAATATACCATTACATTAATACATTCTCAGTTACACCGTGTGGTGCTCTCCCTATTAAAGAGCACATTATGTGAAAATATACACGCAATCATGGAATTAGAGTCTGCAATCTTCACTAACAGTGCCACGGTAATCTATAATAAAAACACAGTTTGATTTATTCCATCGCTGTCTAAAGCAGCATAGGAGATGCTGCTACAATTGCATGTAATCATTAGAGTACTTGAAATCCTAATCAAAACACTGGAAGGGAATTCATAAGACGAAAGCTTTTTTATTAAATGTATATTTGTTTCTATTTTGAAGGGATTGGAAGATGATTGTACTTCACGGCATTTCAATCATCATCAGTCCAAAAATGTGTGGGTTAGGTTGATTTGGCTATGATAAATTGACCCTTAGTGTTAGGGGGGGATTAAATATGTGGGGTTATGGGGATAGGATGGGATATGTTAGGGGAATTAAATACGTGGGGTTACAGGGGTAGGGTGGGATATGTGTACTGTGGGGATTAAAGCAGGGACAGGGTACTGGATTTGGATGATCAGCCATGATCGTATTGAATGGTGGAGCAGGCTCGACGGGCCGAATGGCCTACTCCTGCTCCTAGATTCTATGTTTCTATGTTTTTATCTTCATGTATCAGTAATGGGGAGAGGGAGGGCACAAATGCAGCAAGACAGTACTAGAAATATAAAGGGGGAGGTTAGTAGGAATGATTTTACGCAAAGGGTTATCGGGATATGCTACCCTTTAAGTGGCTACTGGATTCGTGACAAACATGATATTTAAGAAAGAACTTGCATTTCTATAGCACCTTTCACAACCCAAGGAAGCCTCAAAGCGCTTCACAGCCAATTAACTACTTTTGAAGTGTAATGCAGGAAACGCAGCAGCCAATTTGCGCACAGCAAGCTCCCACAAACAGCAATGAGATAAATTACCACATCATCTGTTCTGGGTGTCGGTTGAGGGGATCAATAAATGCTTGAGTGTACCCTGGAGCCAGACCGAGACCCCGGAGCCAGACCGAGACCCCGTACCCGGAGCCAGACCGAGACCCCGTACCCGGAGCCAGACCGAGACCCCGTACCCGGAGCCAGACCGAGACCCCGTACCCGGAGCCAGACCGAGACCCCGTACCCGGAGCCAGACCGAGACCCCGTACCCGGAGCCAGACCGAGACCCCGTACCCGGAGCCAGACCGAGACCCCGTACCCGGAGCCAGACCGAGACCCCGTACCCGGAGCCAGACCGAGACCCCGTACCCAGAGCTGAATCGTGGAATATTTACTCCGCGCACATCTTAAAATGGAACCACTAGGAGCAACCTTTTCACTAATGCCTTTTCTTTTGTTTTTTAGTTCCTATGTTAGATTTGACATCATAAGAAGAATATTGACCAAGATTTTTGGTATCGATGTCATCATGGTGATGGTTATCACGGATATTGATGACAAAATAATTCAAAGAGCCGCTGAGGTAAGTTACAAGAACTGCTCTCGGGAAGCATTTGCATTTAAAACCATGACATTTGAGGACTGACTATTATTTTCCCGATTGCAGTTGAATATTTCCCCTGCAGTACTTGCTCGCATTTACGAAGAGGATTTCAAGCAGGATATGACATGCTTAAAGGTACAGCTAACATTTCATTGCAAATACAGCACAGAACGCATGTTTGTGTAGCTGCTAACTGTTTATAAGCACTTTTAATTTCAGCTTCAGTTATGTGGAGACTGAAGAAGCTGCGATTGTTCTCCTTCGAGGAGAGTAGGTTAAGGGGAGATTTAATAGAGGTGTTGAAAATTATGAATGGTTCTGATAGAGTAAATAAGGAGAAACTGTTTCCAATGGCAGAAGGACTCAGATTTAAGGTAATTGGTAAAAGAACCAGAGACGACATGAGAAAACATTTTTTTTTACACAGCGAGTTGTTGTGATCTGGAATGCGCTGCCTGAAAGGGCGGTGGAAGCAGATTCAATAGTAACTTTCAAAAAGAAATTGGATACATACTTTAAGGGGAAAAATTTGCTGGGCTATGGGGAAAGAGCAGGGGGAGTGGGACTAATTGGAGAGCTCTACCACAGAGCCGGCACAGGCACTATGGGCCGAATGGCCTCCTTCTGTGCTGTAAGATTCTATGAATCTACTTTGCATGGTTAAAATTTATAATTGGGTGACAAACGTTTCTTGGTTGGTGGAGTAGTCACATTGAAATGATTGCCTGTGATTTTATTTTATCAAATAGAACAACCCAGCAATGGTAATTGCAGCCTGGGACTGGGGGAGAGGAAGGGGAGAGGGTGACCACCAGCAAGGGGAAGAGGAGGAACCGTAGAATCCTACAACACAGAAGGAGGCCATTTGGCCCATCGAGCTGTTCTGCCAGTCAATGAGATCATGGCTGCTCTGTGTCTCAACTCCATTTACCCGCCTTAGTTCCGTAACCCTTAACTCAGTCTTGAAATTTTCAATTGACCTTCAATCGCAACAGCTTAGCAGCTGGGACAACTTCTGAAAAGGGAGGGAAACCAACCAAGCTTGTTTCAGATGGGAACCAGTGACAGAGGAAAGAGTCGGAAGGAGGGCTTGCTAAGAAAGTTTAGAAGAGTTGGATTCTAAAGAAAGAAAACACTTGTCTTTCTATAGCGCCTTTCACGACCTCCAGACGTCCCAAAGTGCTTCACAGCCAATGAAGTACTTTTAAAGTGTAGTCACTGTTGTAATTGGGAAACGTGGCAGCCAATTTGCGCACAGCAAGCTCCCACAAACAGCAATGTGACGATGACCAGATAATTTGAAGGATAAATATTGGCCAGAACTGGGTAAGGGACCCCCCTGCTCTTCTTCGAAATAGTGGCCGTGGGATTTTTAACATCTACCTGAGTGGGCAGACGGGGCCTCGGTTTAACGTCTTTTCTGAAAGACTGCACCTCCGACAGCACAGCACTCCCTCAGTACTGCCCCTCCGACAGTTCAATTCCAGTGCCACTTGTTGCTTTTACTGACGGCCATGGATTTCAAACTAGGCAGAGTCAAATGTTCTAACCGTGCAGGAACTGTTTTAATCCGCTCGTGCTGGAAAATTAGAAATCAAAATCGAAAGTAAGTGCTGATAATTACTGTCCGCAGAAAGGTGTGGGAGGAATAGCCATAGCTGTCTGCAGCACCTGAACTTTTACAGTCACATTTTAGAGTTTTTATTCTCTAATGGATTCTTGTTTTCTTCAAAACCTTGTTTTCTCATCGAGCGTTCTATCTTGGAGAGTTTTTAAACCCTCTGACAGCCGAGATACTCTAGCCGGTGCTTATGAGCATTGGGTCTGCCCTGGTATGTTGTACTGAGGACACAAGCTTCGTATCCTCCGCACGGAGTGTAGATCATGGCTTTGTACAATGGTGTAGAATGGGCAACAGCGAATTGGCAGCCCCCCTTTACATATCTCCTCATTTTTATTTCCATTGCCGATTCGCTATCACCCGGTTCACACTATCGCACAAAGTCAAAATCTACCCCGGGGAGTTCAACCGTTATTTTTTATTTAAAAAAACGCTTGCTGCACTTTTAAATTCAGAGCTAATAGAACAGGTCTTGCCATGTGCAATTGTAAACTTTTTTAAATGGGGGATTGATGTAATCTGGTCCAATTTTGTGTTGTTTCCAGCTCCAGTACCTGTAATATTGAAATACACACCCTGCGCTTCTGTCGTGTAGGCAGGACATAAGAGAGGGCAGTAATTTATTGTACAATAATGAGAAGTCGCACAACACCAGGTTATAGTCCAACAGTTTTATTTGAAATCACAAGCTTTCGGAGCTTACGTGGCCCCTTCCTCAGGTGAAGTAAAGAAATACAGAATCGACAAAGCATATATAGATAGAGAACAATGCATGTGTAACTTACAATGGCAGACGACTAAATTTAATCATCCTGACTGTTTATCTGCCGAGGTGTGACAAAAGGCAATCAGGTCAGCCAGGAAGGTACCACATCAAAGACATAGCAAGATACAACTGAGACAATGAGGTGGAGTTACAGGGGGTCTAATGTGTCAAAAGCTGCAGTCGGTATGTAAAACGATAAACTTTAAAATTTTTACTTTTTTACTGGGAATCACATCTGTGAACAAGCCAACGACGACTCGAGTCTGGATCACATCATGTATCGTGACATAAACCCAAGATCCCGGTTGAGGCCGTCCTCATGAGTGCGGAACTTGGCTATCAGTTTCTGCTCGATGATTTTGCGTTGTCGTGTGTTTCTAAGGCCGCCTTGGAGAACGCTTACCCGCAGATCCGAGGCTGAATGTCCTTGACTGCTGAAGTGTTCCCCGACTGGGAGGGAACACTCCTGCCTGGTGATTGTTGCGCGGTGTCCGTTCATACGTTGTCTCAGTGTCTGCATGGTCTCGCCGATGTACCATGCCGCGGTGCATTCTTTCCTGCAACGTATGAGGTAGACAACGTTGGCCGAGTCACATGAGTATGTACCATGTACCTGGTGGGTAGTGTCCTCACGTGTGATGAAGGTATCTGTGTTGATGATCTGGCATGTCTTGCAGAGGTTGCCGTGGCAGGGTTGTGTGGTGTCGTGGTTGCTGTTATCCTGAAAGCTGGGTAATTTGCTGCGAACGATGGTACTTCTGAGGTTAGGCGGCTGTTTGAAGGCATTATTGTACAATGGCATAGAAATATTACTGCATCGATGATTTTGAACCTACCCCTGCTTAAACTGTTAAAATCTCTAGAAAAGTTCATCTTAGGTTTGAATGCTCCTTTGACATCTAACTCTTCCCCCAAGACATTATAGTTCTGTTTGTGAGAAGCCCGTAGGAAGCTGGTTTCATCAAATCCTGAACCATATTTTCAATGTTATTCTTGTAGGTTCTGCCACCTACGGTTTACATGCGAGTGACCGATAACATTCCCCAGATCGTGGAATTCATAGAGCGAATCATTCACAATGGCCATGCCTATTCTACCTCCACAGGTGAGTTTGTGCAATGGTAGCTGTTCCATCAGTGAGTTTCAGCCGTGCTTTTATTAATGAAAGGAATTCCTAATCTTGTACAGGCAAAATATTAATTTTAGTCCGTAGGTGCATAACTCCAGTAAATCCACAGCCTGTCTTTAAATTAATCCTAGACCCTTTAGACTGACTGTCAATCATATTTCATATGTGTATTATAATAAAACTTTACATGTGACACGCTGGTGTGTGTGTGGTTTACGAGAAGGGGTGCGGGGAAACTTGATTCAAGTCCATTTCATCGTGTTGAGAGGAGTCTGATTTGAAAATAAGTCCCATTCAAGACTTCTTATTGGGAGAATATGATGTTACAAAGAGAGTTGAGGCCCAGTGGGCTGGCAACAGTCATGGGTTTCATTTGTTCCAAATAATGTCGTGGCAAATAGTAACAGTAACTTGCTCTCATTTTTGAGGGTGATTTAATAGATGTGTTCAAAATAATGAGGGGTTTTGATAGAGTAGATAGGGAGAAAGTGTTTCCAGTGGCAGGGGGGTCGGTAACCAGAGGAGACAGATTTAAGAGAATTGACAAAAAATCCAGGGAGGAAATTAGAAATTTTTTTACGCAGCGAGTGGTTGTGATCGGGAACGCGCTGCCTGAAAGGGCGGTGGGAGCAGATTCAACAGTAAATTTCAAAAGGGAATTGGATAAATACTTGAAAAGGAAAAAATTTGCAGGGCTGTGGGGAAAGAGCAGGGGGGGAGAGTCGGGACTAATTGGAGAGCTCTTTCAAAGAGCCGGCACAGGCACGATGGGCCGAATAGCCGCCTCCTGTGCTGTATCGTTCTATGATTCAAGGTCATTTTAACAATTGTATGCAGCTCAGTATCATTTTGTCCTAGTATAAATGAGGTACTAATCTTGCGGTATACAGAGAAATTCTTATCCAAGCCTGTCATGATTTGAGAACACAGTTTTTGTTTACTTAGCGAAACACTTTCTTTTGTTTTAAATCTCAGGAAATGTGTATTTTGATATCCAGTCTACTGGTGCTCAGTATGGGAAGTTAGTCGGGGTGTATGCTGACACTGCTGGAGAAACAAGTATGTATTTACAGTTCTGTTATTGATGTTACTGTTTGAGTTTTTACCTTTAACATCTTTCTGGTGTTCGTGGCCAGAGTTTCCATGATTAGACTGGGTCTCACGGACTGAAAGCTGTGCCGTTACTCCCTGACATGCAAGGGTCAGTGTCGCCCAGGTTAACGGTTGTCCCTGAATCGCAGTAATGTGAGGGATGTCCCCGTGCTCCCGTCACCTCAGAAAACAGCAAAATAACACGTGGCTAAACTACCGAACAGGCTTATTTAAAATATAAATAATACACGGATCTAACGTATCAGTAGTACAGGAATCTAACTCGCACTTTACACGACTGTTTAAAAAGACAGTACATAATTCTAGCAGCACCTCTCAGTATGTTCTTAGAAAGACAGTCTCTGATAAGACTTATTCTGGTGTTGCTAGCTCGGTTCCTTAGTGGAAGAGGCTAGAAGACTGGAGTCCCCGAGGGAATCTTTTCCCTTGAAACAGACTTTAAAGAGTATCTGACCTGACAGCCATCAGAGTAAACAAGTTCTGTGGTCTAGGAAACCTGTCTCTTTGAGAGATTCACACCTGCCCAGTTAGACTGATTCTTGACAATAACAACATCTTGCATTTATATAGTGCCTTTGACATTATGAAACGTTTAAAGAGAAAATGTGACACTGAGCCACATGAAATATTAGGGCAGGTGACCAAAAACTTGGTCAAAGAGGTAGGTTTTAAGGAGCATCTTAAAGGAGTAGGGAGAGGTAGAGAGGCGGAGAGGTTTAGGGAGGGAATTCCAGAGCTTAGGGCCTAGGCAGAAATTGTGTGAAAAAATCCAGTTCAATTTCCATGCTGTGTGTATGACATTTAAACAAAACTCCCTTCTGAATTACTAAATAAGAATTTATATAATGGAAAATAATTGGTGCATGGCTCCCTTCATTTGTTGCTTCCATCCTATACTAGTAGCAAATTCTCTTGCACTTAATTTCGCACAGCAGCTTCTTTGTGATGAATGTGTTGATGCTTTCATGCTTATTTGATAACATGCTTAAAGTGGGTCAGAATGGTCCAGTCTGCTGTCCTGGCTCGGATTCTCGTTTGTCCCCCTCCTCCTCGTGCCTCCGCCTCCCCCTCCTCGTGCCTCTGCCTCCCCCTCCTCGTGCCTCTGCCTCCCCCTCCTCGTGCCTCTGCCTCCCCCTCCTCGTGCCTCTGCCTCCCCCTCCTCGTGCCTCCGCCTCCCCCTCCTCGTGCCTCCGCCTCCCCCTCCTCGTGCCTCTGCCTCCCCCTCCTCGTGCCTCTGCCTCCCCCTCCTCGTGCCTCCGCCTCCCCCTCCTCGTGCCTCCGCCTCCCCCTCCTCGTGCCTCCGCCGCCTCCTTGTGCGGCTGCAGCGGTGTGTTTCCTGGGGCCGTGCCCCCAATATTCTGTTGCTGCCAGAGCACCGTTGCAAAACTCCGACCTGCTGATTTAAATAATCCCCTCCTTGTTCAAGATATTTTTCTTGGGTTCAGCTCCTCAGACCACTCTCGGAGAGAGCACCCTTTCTCTCCGTGACCCAGAGTAGCCTTTACCTGCCCAATAACTCGATGAGTGGTAGTGAGCTCAGGGCCGAACCGAATGCCTTTGCAGGGGTTTGTTAACGCACGGGCTTCGAGGACCCCAGTAAAACACAGAAAAACTGCACACAATCACTGGTTGAGTTTCATTTATTACATAGAACGTACAGCACAGAAACAGGCCATTCGGCCCAACTGGTCCGTGCCGGTGTTTATGCTCCACACGAGCCTCCTCCCACCCCTCTTCATCTCACCCCATCAGCATATCCCTCTCTTCCTTTCTCCCTCATGTGTTTATCGAGCTTCCCCTTAAATCATCTTTGCTATTCGCCTCAACCACTCCCTGTGGTAGCGAGTTCCACATTCTCACCACTCTCTGGGTAAAGAAGTTTCTCCTGAATTCCCTATTGGATTTATTAGTGACTATCTTATATTGATGGCCCCTAGTTCTGGTCTCCCCCTTCATCTCCTCTTGCACGTGGCGGGGGCAGGGGAGGGGGGGATCGCAGAGGAGAATTCCCTCTTTTAGTGTGTTGATGTGTTAATAAAAATTGATGTTCTGAAAACACAGAAGTATTTTAAAGACCTATTGTATTATATTATTTGTTAATCATTTATTTCCAGGTGCCGGTGATAAAAGGCACGTCAGAGACTTTGCCCTGTGGAAAGCAGCGAAACCACAGGAGCCATCTTGGGCATCCCCGTGGGGTAAGGGCAGACCTGGCTGGCATATTGAGTGTTCAACAGTTGCGAGGTTAGCATGGCTCGTGTTTCTTGTTGAATCTTACCTTGACATAAGAACATAAATGTGAGAAGTCGCACAACACCAGGTTATAGTCCAACAGCTTTATTTGAAATCACAAGCTTTCGGAGCGCTGCTCCTTCGTCAGCTGAAGTGAAGAATTTGTCCACCCCAGTCCAACACCGGCATCTCCACATCATAAGAACATAGAATTAGGAGCAGGAGTCGGCCGTATGGCCCCTCGAGCCTGCTCCGCCATTCAATAAGATCATGGCTGATCATCTACCTCAACTCCACTTTCCTGCCCTATCCCCATACCCCTTGATTCCTTAGAGTCCAAAAATCTATCGATCTCAGCCTTGAATATACTCAACGACTCCACATCCACAGCCCTCTGAGGTAGAGAATTCCAAAGATTCACCACCCTCTTGAGTGAAGAAATTTCTCCTCATCTTAGTCCTAAATGGCTGACCCCTTATTCTGAGACTGTGACCCCTAGTTCCAGACTCTCCAGCCAGGGGAAACCGCTTCTAAGCCCTCTAAGAATTTTATATGTTTCAATGAGATCACCTCTCATTATTCTAAACTCCAGAGAGTATAGGCCTAGTCTACTCGATCTCTCCTCATAGGACAATCCCCCCATCCCAGGAATTAGTCTGGTGAACCTTCGTTGCACTCCCTCTAAGGCAAGTATATTCTTCCTTGGGTACGGAGACCAAAACTGGACACAGTACTCCAGGTGTGGTCTCGCAGAAGCTGACCAGGGAGTCGCGCTGCTCACAAAGCAGAAGCACATTAACGAGGACCCGTCTAACTATATTGCTCATTTTCCGATCTGGTCACGACGATATTATCTCTAACAGTTCTGTTACAATGTCTATGTTGGTATTTTTAATGATCCAGTGACCATGCATCAACTGCAGAGTCTCCTGGTGCTAGAATTAAAAAAAGTGAAAATAGAATAATACTGCCGTTGGTGAGTACAGGGTTGATTTCCAGGCCGTAATCACTCCCGTGTTCATTTTCCGTCTCTCCCCACCCATGCTTTCGCACGCTCTCGCTCAACAACAACAACTTGCATTTATACAGCACCTTTAACGTATTAAAACGTCCCAAGGCGCTTCACAGGAGCGTTATCAAACAAAATTTGATACCGAGTCACATAAGGAGATATTAGGACAGGTGGCCAAAAAGCTTGGTCAAAGAGGTAGGTTTTAAGGAGCATCTTAAAGGAGGGTGGAGAGGTTTAGGGAGGGAATTCTAGAGCTTAGGGCCTAGGCATCTGAAGGCACGGCCACCGATGGTGGAGCAATTAAAATCGGGGATGCGCAAGGGGCCAGGATTGGAGGAGTGCAGAGATCTCGGAGGGTTGTAGGACTAGAGGAGATTACAGAGATAGGGAGGGGTGAGGCCATGGAGGGATTTGAAAACAAGGATGAGAATTTTAAAATTGAGGTGTTGCCAGGCCCGGGAGCTAATGTCTCATACATTTTTAGTTATTACGTATTTTATTTTTAGTTGACTCCCTGGTAGACACCAGCAGTGCTCAATCATGGGCATGTCCAAGCTCCTTTATATTGCAGTGCGCCGATGTGGCTGAGAATAGTTTTGCACTTCGCGGTATAATAAATGGCGAACTTAACTGTCTGGCATTTTCAGCTCTGTGTTCGGAAATAAACTGGACATCCATTCGGGTGGAATAGACCTGGCCTTTCCCCATCACGAGAACGAGATTGCCCAGTGTGAAGCCTACCACCAGTGTGAACAATGGGGCAACTACTTTTTACACTCTGGTATGTATCTGCTGTGCATCGGAGAAAGGGCAGACATGATTCAAAGACGGCATTTGTTGCTAAATAGCTGTCATGCATTTTTTGATACTTGAGTAAGTAGTAGTGAAATATCGGGCAAGTTTTCCAATTGCACATGGGAGTGTATATCTGGCAATCTGTGTGTAATTTTCTGGCCATTAGTTTAAAGATGGGCTACAAGCGATTTCTTAATGTGACCTCCCGGTGAGCAAGATTCCGTGCTGGGAGCATGCAATCAGAAAACTTATCCTTTGTTTCTAAAGGGTTCACAAACAGAGACACCACCAACAGTTTCAACTTTCAATCTGGATCACAATCCTGAGGAGTTTGGATGTTCGGGTTTTCAGTTTTTCTCCAAGTCTCTTAGTAAAGGATGAAATATACACACTGGTGATTTGTTAATTGGGCTCTTTGGGCAGCAAGCATGCAGCCTTGTGATAAGTGGGATTGTTTTGTGGTTTAATAGTGAACAGAATGAATGTAATCAACTTATTAAGCCCTGCAGCAGTGCATCGTAACAGCTGTTGAGATGGTGTTATGCTTTTGAGAGCATTTCATCCAACAACAGTGAATTATTTGCTGACGGAAGGATCTCTGATTTTATTTAGGTGCTTAAGTTGTTTACTTGTTGAGTCCCTTGATCTGAAATTTCCCGAATTTCCATGAAGAGGCCAACAATCCAAGCTCTTTTGTTTTTGATTCAGTGAAATTGCAATTCTTCAGGTCTAAGGTTCTTGGTCCCAGGAGTTCTGCTAACTCGTTGCTCACTAGTGGAATTATTTAATACGAAGCTTTAAAACACTTCCTTTGCTTACCCTGTTTTACACCACTACTGTCAGGTATTTGTATTTAACCTGGAAACCCAGACATTTTTAACCTGTTTGTTCCTTCTCACCTGTGCTGAACTTTGGTCCCTTGGGAGCTGATATTGCACAGTTCCATTTCCCTGCTTTCTCTCCACACCTTTCGTTCTACTTTTCTTTAAGTAATTATCCAGTATCTTTGTTGGATACAGTCATTGATTTCGCACCAGTCACCATCTGTGGCATTCCACATCCAGATAACTTTGCCTGAAAGTGTTTCTTCTAATCTTCCCTGTTTTGTATCGAATGATTACAATGAGATCAGGACCTCGGGGGTGAAATTGGTCTTTGGCAGGAGCAAGAAACGGGCGATACGGCATCGGCCGCCCCTTTTACACCTGCCTGATCTGCGGTGTAAAATGTGCGGCGGATTTGCCAACACACGCTTCACGCTACCGCCCCAAGACCAATTTCAGCCCCTCTTGACTTCAGTTACCTACCAATGGAAAGAACCCATCTTTATCTTGTGTGCATTCCTTTTGTTTAGGCCATTTGCATTTGAAGGGAAGTGAAGAAAAGATGTCAAAATCATTGAAAAATTACATCACAATCAAGGTAACGATCCACTTGTATCCCACCAGTTTACCCTTTCCCTGCTTTCTTTATGTCCCTTTAAAAAAACAACAAAATGAGGGGCGAGTTGGCTAAGGTAGATTGGGAAACTACATTAAAAGGTATGACAGTGGACAAGCAATGGCTAGCATTTAAAGAATTAATACATAATTTACAACAAATATACATTCCTTTAAGGCACAAAAACCCCACAGGAAAAGTGGTCCAACCGTGGCTAACGAGAGAAGTTAAAGATAGTATTAGATCACAGGAAGAGGCTGATAATGCTGCTAAAAAGAGCAGTAAGCCTGAGGATTGGGAGGATTTTAGAATTCAGCAAAGGAGGTCCAAGAAATTGATAAAGAAAGGGAAAATAGAATGAGATGTAAATTCAGACTGTAAAAGCTTCTATAGGTATGTAAAAAGGAAAAGATTAGTGCAAGTAAATGTGGGTCCCTTACAGGCTGAGACAGGAGAAATTATAATGGGGAATAAGGAAATGGCAGAGAAACTAAACAAGTACTTTGTGTCTGTTTTCACGGAAGAAGGCACAAAAAACTTCCTGGAAATAGTGGAGAACCAAGGGTCTAGCGAGAATGAGGAAATGGGAGAAATTAGTATTAGTAAAAAGTAGTACTGGAGAAATTAATGGGATTGAAAGCCGATAAATCTCCTGGACCTGATGGCCTACATACTAGGGTTTTGAAAGAGTTTGCTATAGAGATAGTGAATTCATTGGTTGGAATTTTCCAAAATTCCATAGATTCTAGAACGATTACCACAGATTGGAAGGTAGCAAATGGTAATCCTGCTATTTAAGAAAGTAGGGAGAGAGTAGGGAGTTAGCTTGACATCAGTAGTATGGAAAATGCTAGAACCAATTACAGGAAACTCTTTGGTATCTGGCACCGACGGGACCGGCGTGGTGCCGGTTGATCAAAAGTTCCGGATAACGGAGAGTTATATCTACCGAGGCTATTTTTAACAAACAAAAATCAGACTCCTGTTACTGCCGTGTTCGGACTTCCGACAGTGCCAGGAGGCCGAGTAGTGGCACTTTGGAGAACTACCCCCACTGACTAACTCGGCGTTCGCGGGAGACTCGGACTCGGCAACATTGCCGGTTATTTGAGAGGAGTTTTCGGAGTACTCGGCGTTCGCGGGAGACTCGGACTCGGCAACATTGCCGGTTATTTGAGAGGAGTTTTCGGAGTATGATTTTTGCCGGTTAAGAGAGAATTCCGGATATTTAGGTGCCGGTTAAACGAGAGTTTCCTGTATTAAGGACATGGTAACAGGGCACTTAGAAAATAATAAGAGGATTGGGCAGAGTCAACATGGATTTATGAAAGGGAAATCATGTTTGACAAATCTATTAGAATTTTTTGCGGTTGTAACTAGCAGAATCGATAAGGGGGAACCAGTGGATGTGGTGTATTTGGATTTTCAGAAGGCAGTCGTTAAGGTGCCACACGAGGTTATTAAACAAAATTAAGACACATGGGATTGGGGGTAATATACTAGCATGGATTGAGGATTGGTTAACGGACAGAAAACAGAGAGTAGGAATAAACGGGTCATTTTCGGGTTGGCAGGCTGTAACTAATGGGGTACCACAAGGATCAGTGTTTGGGCCTCAGCTATTCACAATCTACATCAATGATTTGGATGAGGGGACCAAATGTAATATATCCAATACGATAGCAAAATACTGCGGATGCTGGAAATCCGAAATAACAACAGAAAACGCTGGAAAAACTCAGCAGGCCAGGCAGCATCCGTGGAGAGAGAAAGAGAGTTAACGTTTCAGGTCGATGACCTTTCATCAGAATATATCCAAGTTTGCTGATGATACAAAGCTGGGTGGATATGTAAGTTGTGAGGAGGATGCAATGAGTCTTCAAGGATATATAGACAGGCTAAGTGAGTGGGCAAGAACATGGCAAATGGAATATAATGTGGAGAAATGTGAAGTTACCCACTTTGGTAGGAAAAATAGAAAAGCAGAGTATTTTTTAAATGGTGAGAGATTGGGAAATGGTGTTCAGAGGGACCTGGGTGTCCTTGTACATGGATCACTGAAAGTACAGCAAGCAATTAGGAAAGCAAATGGTATGTTGGCCTTTATTACAAGAGGATTTGAGTATAAGAGTAAAGACGTCTTACTGCAATTATATCGGGCCCTGGTGAGACCACACCTGGAGTATTGTGTACAGTTTTGGTCTCCTTACCTAAGGAAGGATATACTTGCCATAGAGGGAGTGCAACGAAGGTTCACCAGACTGGTTCCTGGGAACGGGGGGGATTGTCCTATGAGGAGAGATTGAGTAGACTGGGCCTATATTCTCTAGAGTTTAGAAGAATGAGAGGTGATCTTATTGAAACATACAAAATTCTTACAGGACTTGACAGGGTAGATGCAGGGAGGATGTTTCCCCTGGCTGGGGAGTCTAGAACCAGGGGTCACAGTCTCGGAATAAGGGGTCGGCCATTTAGGACTAAGATGAGGAGAAATTTCTTCACTCAGAGGGTGGTGAATCTTTGGAATTCTCTACCCCAGAGGGCTGTGGCGGCTCAGTCGTTGAGTATATTCAAGACAGAGATCGATAGATTTTTGGACACTAAGGGAATCGAGGGATATGGGGATAGTGCAGGAAAGTGGAGTTGAGGCAGAAGATCAGCCATGATCTTATTGAATGGCGGAGCAGGCTCGAATGGCCTACTCCTGCTCCCTATTTCTTATGTTAATATAATAAATGTTGACTGCACTTGTAGAATCACCCTGAGGGTCCCAGCAGTGATAAAGTACACAAAAATTCCCAAAGCTCAGGGCATCATTGTGTAAAATAAATTCTGTGATCTCAGGCGATAGTTACTGCTCGGGTCTTTAATAGCTGTTCCGACAGTCAGTATTGTATAATAACAGGGAGTTTTGCTGCTGAGAACTGGCAAATGTGCTCTGTTCTTCCTCCACTGGAAGGAAGGAATAAATGCGGAAAGACTGAACAGGCTGGGGCTCTTTTCTCTAGAAAAGAGAAGGCTGAGGGCTGGCCCAATAGAAGTCTTTAAAATTATGAAAGGGTTTGATAGGGTAGATGTAGAGAAGATGTTTCCACTTAGGGAGACCAGAACTAGAGGCCAAAAATACAGTGAAACCTGTACAAATGGAAAGCCCCAAAAAACAGACATTTATTGACGGTCCCAAATAACTTGCATTATAATAGATACAAACTGCCCCTTGAAAGCACGGACACTCGCAAATTTTGAAGTATGGACAGCCTTCAGTTCACCAATTGAAAACATGGGACACGCAGGTGAGTGCGAGGCAGCAACGGGTGAAAGAAAAGACTTTTGTGTAATGGAGATTGCTTACCCAGTATCCACAGCATCAGAGAAACCGCTCTGTCTATGAGATTGAATGCTCGCATGGCTTTGTCCTGGGGATAGAGTGGTTTCTCTGCAGCTGTGCATGCTGGGTAAGGAAATTCCATTTCACAAAAGCCGGGAACTGCACCCAAATGACCAGTACCGTCGCAAAATATCTCCAGGGTGCTCCCTCTAGATTATTTACATGGCTTATCATCGGATTAAATTTCCTATTGCAGTGCCCCGCCCCATGCTTCGTGACGTCACCTGACCCTCGCCACAGAGAGCTGTGACCATGTGGAGCACAGTTGGGAGGAGGCTGGAGAGTCGGGAATCATGGGTGTCGACATTCCGGAGGGGATTTGATATGTGGTGGTCTCAGAATTCAGGGGGGGGCTCTGAAATCTCGGGGGTTGGGGGGGCGCTGAAATCGGGGGCAGGAAGAGATGGAGACTGGGGAATGGGGGTCTCGGAGAAAAGTAGAAAGGGAAGGGAACTGGAGAAAGAAGGGGACTAGGAGTCGGGAAATTGGGGCTTAAGTGTGATGTTTGGGGGTGGGGTGGGGGGGATGGAGAGAGAGTGTTGTGGGGTGGGCACCAGCAGTGTTTGCAGAGCCAGGACCAGCAGCACAGAGAGGAGCAGCCAGTAAAGTGGAAGAACCAAGGGGGAATGAAGGTTCGTAAACTGAGGGTATTCGACTGTGGGATCCTTCACCACAAGTGGCGATTGAGGTAGAGACTAATGAAAGAAACGGGGATAAATATCTGTAAAGGAGGAATATGAAAGGGTCTGGGGGTTACAGGAGACAGTGCAATCACCGGGGGCTGAAGGTCTGCTCCCGTGCTCTAATTTCTCAGTCTCCGCAATCCTCCTGCTCGCGGGAGGTCTCCTGGTTCTCGGAACCTCTTGCACAACAGCTGCTGGCATGAAACCACGAGCAAAAATACTCAACTTCAGGGGACCCAACCTTTATATGGTAAATAACATTTGTAATAGTCATGTGACCAGAAGTCATGTCATGTGGCCAAAACATCACGTGATCAAATCTCAGGAGCACAGGTACAGAGTATGGAAGCGACCGCACAGGAGGAGAGCTCTGGTCAGACGGCAAGCAACGGCCGTAACACGCGATCCGTACACACAAAACACAACCCAAAATGCGAGCCGAGCACAAACACAACCGAAAACACGAGCGCAGCATTCAAAACACAACCCAAAACGCGAGCCAAGCACAAAACACAACCCAAAACGCGAGCCAAGCACAAAACACAACCCAAAACGCGAGCCAAGCACAAAACACAACCCAAAACGCGAGCCAAGCACAAAACACAACCCAAAACGCGAGCCAAGCACAAACACAACCCAAAACGCGAGCCAAGCACAAAACACAACCCAAAACGCGAGCCAAGCACAAAACACAACCCAAAATGCGAGCCAAGCACAAACACAACCCAAAATGCGAGCCGAGCACAAACACAGCTCAAAATGCGAGCCGAGCACAAACACAGCTCAAAACGCGAGCCGAGCACAAAACACAACCCAAAACGCGAGCCAAGCACAAACACAGCTCAAAACACGAGCCGAGCACAAAACACAGCTCAAAACACGAGCCGAGCACAAAACACAGCTCAAAACACGAGCCGAGCACAAACACAACCCAAAACACACGAGCGGCTGGAGAAATCAGGAAGAAGTACAGCTGCGATTGGAGGATATCATCTTGCTCTACCAGTACGTCAGGTGCCAATGAACTGCTAACAGCCCCCTGCTCACCTCCCCCCCACCCCACAGCAGTTCAAATATTAACAGCCGCGGTACACAGAGGGAGGGGGTCCCGGACAGGGGTCTGCAGGACAATTAAACCCCACTCCCCCAAAAAATCCCAGGATCGCCACAACCCTCACTCAATGGAAAAGGACCGTGGGATGGCGATGAACTGGGAAACCCAACTAACAGAAAATAGAACTGAAATCACATCTTGCTGGCGGGGCTGCAGAATTAGGACACCGCCAATCCCGGGATATTTGGCTCATCCGGTTTACTGTACTTACAATGACCATTTTGAAAATAAGGACACCTGATGCAAGTCCCTTAGGCATCCCTAATTTACAGGTTTCACTGGATAAGTTAGTCACTAATAAATCCAGTAGGGAATTCAGGAGAAACTACTTTACCCAGAGAGTGGTGAGAATGTGGAACTCGCTACCACAGGGAGTGGTTGAGGCGAAGAGCAGAGAGACATTTCAGGGGAAACTAGATAAACACATGAGGGAGAAAGGAATAGAAGGTTATGCTGGTAGGGTGAGATGAAGAGGGGTGGGAGGCGGCTGGTGTGGAGCAGAAACACTGGCACGCACCAGTTGGGCCGAATGGCCTGTTTCTGTGCTGGGCTTTCTATGTAATATGTGCAGTTGCGGAATTTCCCTTCAGCCGTGCTCGATTCTAGCCGTGTAGGGAAACCAATGCATTTCCTGGTCATTACAGCCGAGTACTCATGTCACATGGATAGATGAATTCCTCGAATGAGGACTGCTGGGCCTCAGAGTCACACCATATTTTTAGTGCTTCTAGTTGTTGCTTTGTACTTGTAATGCACAGATGATAACATTTCAATTCCTCTGATTGTTAACCAGAACCTCTTGGAAAAATTCTCTGCAAATCAATTTCGAATGTTCTGTCTTCTATCAAAATACAGATCAGGTATGAACTTTAAAAGTTTGAACAAAGAGGTGATGTGCGACGGGAGGACCTTGCTAAGTCTGTATTGTGTTTGAATTGTAGCAGTGGAATACAGTGATACGAGCATGACGGAAGCCAAAAACCTTCTCCACTCCATCTCGGCTTTTATCAATGATGCATCTGCTTACATGAGAGGACAGTTGGTCTGCCCGGCAGTCGATGAAACGTCGTTATGGGAAAGGTATGGTAGCCTCTCAGTACTGCCCCTCCGACAGTGCGGCGCTCCCTCAGTACTGCCCCTCCGACAGTGCAGCGCTCCCTCAGTACTGCCCCTCCGACAGTGCGGCACTCCCTCAGTACTGCCCCTCCGACAGTGCAGCGCTCCCTCAGTACTGCCCCTCCGACAGTGCGGCACTCCCTCAGTACTGCCCCTCCGACAGTGCAGCGCTCCCTCAGTACTGCCCCTCCGACAGTGCAGCGCTCCCTCAGTACTGCCCCTCCGACAGTGCAGCGCTCCCTCAGTACTGACCCTCTGACAGTGCAGCACTCCCTCAATCCTGCCCCTCCGACAGTGTGGCGCTCCCTCAGTACTGCCCCTCCGACAATGCGGCGCTCCCTCAGTACTGTCCCTACAACAGTGCAGCCCTCCGACAGTGCAGCGCTCTCTCAGTACTGCCCCTCCGACAGTGCAGCTCTCCCTCAGTACTGCCCTTCCGACAGTGCAGCGCTCCCTCAGTACTGCCCCTCTGACAGTGCAGCGCTCCCTCAGTACTGCCCCTCCGACAGTGCAGCGCTCTCAGTACTGCCCCTCCGACAGTGCAGCTCTCCCTCAGTACTGCCCTTCCGACAGTGCAGCGCTCCCTCAGTACTGCCCCTCCGACAGTGTAGCGCTCCCTTAGTACTGTTCCTCCGACAGCGCAGGGCTCCCTCAGTACTGCCCCTCCGACAATGCAGCGCTCACTCAGTACTGCCACTCCGACAGTGCAGCACTCCCTCAGTACTGCACAGGAGTGTCATCCTCTTAGTGAGCTCAAGTTCCTGGGCTTGAACCCACGACTCTCGAGGCGAGAGAGCTACCCACTGAGCCATGGCTGACACTAGCTGGGTAACTTGCTGAACTAATCCAGTATAGGGAATTAAACCCAAATTATATACAAGAGAATAGTTTAAAAATTCTCTTAAGTGCTGTCTTGTTTTGATGTTTTTTTGGTGTGGAGCTTTTAACCCTTGAGGATTAATTTACAGTTCATTGGTTGAAATGTGTTAGTCGAAGCCTCTGAAATGAGAGCTTCCTAGCAAAAAATAGGAAGGTGTTTAGTAACTGATGTGTAGTTTAGACCCTATCACTAAATAGAAACAAACCACCATAAAGATGAAAGTGTACTTCTCTCCAATTAATGAAATAAAGTTGATGATTCCTCAATCAATTATCGCTGCCTAAATTGTAGAATTAAGCACCTGTTCACCTGTTTACTTGAAGTTGTTCTTAGTTGGGAAGCAGGAACTTGCTGTGTGTCTGCCCTCTGTGGGTGTATTGCTTCCACATTATTTGACATATCAATTATACCCTTTGTCTCTCTGGTTTCTCTTTGTCAAGGGAATTAGAGCAGATTGACTGAAGGGCCAGGTGACTTGAGCTGTCATCTCTCTCCTGTTTATGGAACAATTGGCATTAATTCTAGTGAATAATTTGAACTACACTCGTAGTTCCCTGTTGCATTCTGTGGTACCTGTAGTGAGGTTCTGCTTTGTGGTGTCTCTCCTGGCTGTCCCATCCTCCGTAAACTTCTTTTTTCCTCAACCGAGGATTCCCCTCCACCGTGGTTGACACGGCCCTCAACCGTGTCCGTTCTATTTCCCGTACTTCTGCTCTCGCCCCTTCCCCTCCCTCCAAGAACCTTTCACCCCACCAGCCTCCACATTCAACGGATCATTTTCCGCCACCTCCAGCGTGATCCCACCACCAAAGACATCTTCCCCTCCCCTTTCAGCATTCTGAAGGGACCGCTCCCTCCGCGACACCCTGGTCCACTCCGCTCTCACCCCCAACACCCCTTCACCTTCCCACAGCACCTTCCCATGCAAGCGCAGGAGATGCTACACCTGCCCTTTTACCTCCTCCCTTCCCACTGTCCAGGGCCCCAAACACTCCTTCCAGGTGAAACAGCGATTTACTTTTACGTCTTGCAATTTAGTATACTGTATTCGCTGCTCATGATGCGGTCTTCTCTTCATTGGGGAGACCAAACTCAGATTGGGTGACCACTTTGCGGAACACCTCCGTTCAGTCCGTAAGCGTGACCCCGAGCTTCCGGTCGCCTGTCATTTTAATTCTCCGCTCCACTCCCACTCTGAGCTCTCTGTCCTCGGCCTCTTACACTGTTCCAATGAAGCTCAACGTAAGCTCAAGGAGCAGCACCTCATCTTTCGATTAGGCACTTTACAGCCTTCTGGACTCAACATAGATTTCAACAATTTCAGACTATAACCTTGGCCCCTATTTTTCTTTTCTTATTTTTTCTTTTTTTTTCTCACATGGCAGCTGTTGATGTTTCTGCCATTGCCATTTACACCTCATCTGGAGTCATCTTTTGTTTCGAAAAATAGGAGCAGAAGTAGGTCATTCGGCCCTTCGAGCCTGCTCCGCCATTCAATATGATCATGGCCGATCTTAACTTGTCCAATTGCCATCTCCTTTTGCCTTGCACCATCATCCCTTTTGTCTTTTAATCTCTCCTGCCTTCCACCCTATCACACACCTTCCCTTTTGTTCTTTCCTCCCCACCTCCCTTTCCCTGCCCCTACACTTGCTTAAAAATCTATTACATCTCTAACTTTTTCCAGTTCTGACAAAGGGTCATCAACCTGAAACGTTAACTCTGTTTCTCTCTCTCTACAGATGCTGCCTGACCTGCTGAGTATTTCCAGCATTTTCTGTTCTTACTCCATAAACTTCACCTCATCCAAAACTCTGCTGCCCGTATCTTATGCCGCACCAAGTCCCGTTCGCCCATCAACCCTGTGCTCGCTGACCTACATTTACTCCCGATCCCCAATTGCCTCAAATATAAAATTCTCATCCTTTTGATTTAGTACCCTTGATCACCTCCTCTTCCCTATCTCTCACATCCTCCAGCCCTGCATTCCCTCCGTCTCCCCTCTTCCCCCCCACTGCCCCCCCCCCCCCCCCCCCCCCCAAACTCTTTTTTTTGTTTCCTGCCTCTTGTGCATTCCCCACCCCTTTCGCCGAACCATTAGCGTCTATGTGATCAGCTGCCTCGGGATTCCCTGAGCGCCTCTGTCGTGTTCTCCCGCTGACAGCATTCTACGCACATCAGGACACCTGGCTGACCAAACAAACATTGGGGTTTGGGTCTTGGTGCCTGTTACATGGCATATCACACGTTTAGATGAAAAAAAAATTTTTTAATTATTGAGTTAAGAATCCTGATTAGGGCTTATCTCGCCTCCTGTGATGGCACCTTACAATGGGTCATGATGGTGAGGGGCATTGTTGGTGCCATCACAGTGAGGGGCATACGGGTCCATGCATTACGGGGAAAGTGTTTGTATGTCAATCTTTTGGGTTAAGGTGATGCACTTGCCAAGGGCTCTGGTTGGTATTTGCCTCTCTGAGACATGTATTGATTGTGCCAACAACCCTTCCATGTCAAAGGGACAGAGCCATAGAATAAACCTTGGGTTTGGCCTTGCTAGTGGAAGGGGAAGCGTGGTCCACATGCCCCCTGGTCATCGGGATATGCCTCTGCTCAAAAAAGAAAAAAATGTCTTACGCCTTTCACGACTTCAGGATGTCCCAAAGCACTTTCCAGCCAATGAAGTGTTTTTGAAGTGTACACACTGTTGTAATTCAGGAAGCACGGAAGCCAACTTCCCACAAACAGCATTGTGATAATGACCAGATAATCTGTTTTAGTGATATTGGTTGAGGTATTAAAATGGCCAGGACACCGGGGCAGAACTCCCCTGCTCCTCTTCGAATAGTGGCCATGGGATCTTTTATGCCCACCTGAGAGGGCAGATGGGGCCTCGGTTTAATGTCTCATCCGAAAGACGGCACCTCCGACAGTGCGGCGCTCCCTCAGTACTGCCCCTCCGACAGTGCGGCGCTCCCTCAGTACTGCCCCTCCGACAGTGCGGCACTTCCTCAGTACTACCCCTCTGATAGTGCAGCGCTCCTTGAGTACTGCCCCTCCGACAGTGCAGCGCTCCTCGAGTACTGCCCCTCCGACAGTGCAGCGCTCCTCGAGTACTGCCCCTCCGACAGTGCGGCGCTCCCTCAGTACTGCCCCTCCGACAGTGCGGCGCTCCCTCAGTACTGCCCCCCCCCTCCGACAGTGCGGCGCTCCTCAGTACTGCCCCTCCGACAGTGCAGCGCTCCCTCAGTACTGCCCCTCCGACAGTGCGGCGCTCCCTCAGTACTGCCCCTCCGACAGTGCGGCGCTCCCTCAGTACTGCCCCTCCGACAGTGCGGCGCTCCCTCAGTACTGCCCCTCCGACAGTGCGGCGCTCCCTGAGTACTGCCCCTCCGACAGTGCGGCGCTCCCTGAGTACTGCCCCTCCGACAGTGCGGCGCTCCCTGAGTACTGCCCCTCCGACAGTGCGGCGCTCCCTGAGTACTGCCCCTCCGACAGTGCGGCGCTCCCTGAGTACTGCCCCTCCGACAGTGCGGCGCTCCCTCAGTACTGCCCCTCCGACAGTGCGGCGCTCCCTGAGTACTACCCCTTCGACAGTGCGGCGCTCCCTCAGTACTGCATTGGCGTGTCGAGATTTTGTGCTTAAGTCTCTGGAGTGGGACTTGAACCCACAACTTTCTGACTGGGCGGCGAGAGTGCTACCCACTGAGCCACAGCTGACATATGTGTGACCTGCAATTGCTGTTGTGTGCTACTCTCAAAGCGTGACCCCCTTAGTCTGTTCTCTGGTGTTGTTTTAAGAAATAGGCTCATTAAATGACCGGCACTTCAACGTGCCACTATGTTACTATATGTTGTACCTTGTCTCACAAAGCAGAGATAATCCAGCAGGTAGAAAAATGTCCTAAAAATAATCATCTTTCTGCGATGTACTGATGCCTTATTCCGTAATGGCTGGCCAGGATAGATTGGCTGGCATTTGCATCAATAACTCGCAGTGGTGAGGGGGTTGATCGCGTGATCCAGTGCTCCCAGTGCATGTTCTCTGGAGCGCCTGCGATTTTCCATTTAAATCGACACAAAACCCCTGGCTTCAGTCCCAGGCTTTCCCTAGAGTGTTGTTCCCTGCTGGGAGTGCCGGATCACACAATTATCCCAGTGGTTTCGTTCTTTGAGCCACAGTCGCATCAGGTGCTTTCATTAACAATCTTTTCATTTTTTTTATGGTGCCTTTATTGTCGTGATGCAAAAAGAAATATAGATTTTTCTCTCTCTATTTTGAAACTTTAAATTGCATGCTCTCTGTTTTGTATTCAGGTTAAATGCAACTAAAGTCAACGTGCAGGCTGCCTTTGCTGATGATTTTGACACGCCAGGGGCTACTGATTCAATTATGCACCTCATTCACCATGGCAACAGACAGCTTCAAGCAGTTACCAAGGTAACCCATTAGGATTTTGCAATCCCCATGAAGGTTGTACATTGGTAGTGCATTATTCAGAGTAACGCCAGGATGAGTGGATTACATTTTTCGAAACCATCATTAGGTTTGTTGAGGTGAGGCGGGGGCTTGTACTGTGCTTTGATAGTTAGTGTAACAGCTCCCCTGGGAAGAGCTGGGAAAGATGAGAGACTCACAGACGTTAAGCCTCGTTATGTGCCCCAACCAGAAACTAGCAGTTGTTTTTCAGCATAGGAACTCATTCAGTGCAAACCGTGACTTCGCTAAGCTGCTGGGAGGGATTGCAAGTTGCAGCACTGGTCTTCTAAGAACTTTTTTTGAAGCTACAACATGGAGTGGTTGAAGTGAATAGAATAGATGCATTTAAGGGGAAGCTGGATAAACACACGAGAGAAAGAGAAAAAGGAATAGAAGGTTATGCTAGTAGGGTGAGATGAAGAGGAGTTGGAGGTGGCTCGTGTGGAGCAGAAACACTGGCAGTTGGGCCGAAGGGCCTGTTTCTGTGCATGTAATTCTATTTTGAAGCTGTGTAATCCACTATGGCTTATATTTACATCTGAGGTACTACTCGGCATAACCCCGGCCACTGATCGCAGAGTCCCTGCTGAGTCCCTGGTCAATGCTGAGTGGTACTGGGGAAGGAGGCTATAGAGAGGGGGGAGACGAATAAAGGAAGTGGAGGGAGGGAAGATTGTGGAGATATACGTGCCAAACTACTCAATCACTTTGTACTAGATTAGATATAAAGTTAGCAGGAAACATTGGAGGAAGTGAATCTGCCTGTTTCCCAGGAAACCTGTGGCATCTGTTAACCTGGATGGACAGGAGCTGGTTGGCAGTGTACTGTAAGTGGCGACAGATTTAATTTCTCCTTAAGCCACTGTTTAGTGATGTGGGTGGCTGCACATTCACTGGATTCAAAATGGGCAGCAAGGAATCTTCCACTAACGCTTGAACAAGTTTGTTCAAACTGTGTATAAAATTCAAAGTGAACATCAGTTGATTGAATCTTAGAATGATGCAGCACAGGAGGAGGCCGTTCGGCCCATCGTGCCTGTGCCAGCTCTCTGAAAGAGCTCTCCAATTGGTCCCCATTCCCCTGCCTTTTTTTCCCCATCCAACGTTTTTAAAAATTTTTGTTTTGAAATATTTATCTACTTTCCCTTTTGAAGCTATTTACCACTGTTTCTGGCAAGGCGTTCACGTCCTAATAACCCACTGCATTAAAAAAAAAACACATTCTCCTGCCTCTTCCTTTGTTCTTTTCTTGATAATCTAGTAGCCAACTCAGCGACTGGTGGAAATAGATTTTTCCCCATGTACCTTATCAAAACCTTTCATAATCTTGTACCGCACTATCAGATATCCTTTTAACCTTCTATTTATTAGTGAAAAGGTCCTCAGTTTCTCTAACCTCCCCTCACAACTGAGGCTTCCCACGCCTGGTATTCTCCTGATCTCTTTTGTGGACTCCCCAAGATGTTCCTACAGTAGAGCAGCCAAAACTGGGCACAGTATTCTAGCTATGTTTTAATCAATGATTTGTGTAGGATTACCATTACCCCAGCTTTATGCTCTATCCGCCATTAAAATATAGGCTCCCAATAGCATTTTTGAGCGAGTGCTGCACTGTCGACGGGTCAGTACTGAGGGAGCGCCGCACTGTCGGAGGGGCAGTACTGAGGGAGTGCCGCACTGTCGGAGGGGCAGTACTGAGGGAGCGCTGCACTGTCGCAGGGACAGTACTGAGGGAGCACTGCACTGTCGGAGGGGCAGTACTGAGGGAGTGCCGCACTGTCGGAGGGGCAGTACTGAGGGAGTGCCGCACTGTCGGAGGGGCAGTACTGAGGGAGCGCCGCACTGTCGGAGGGGCAGTACTGAGGGAGCGCGGGGCAGTACTGAGGGAGCGCTGCACTGTCGGAGGGGCAGTACTGAGGGAGCGCTGCACTGTCTCAGGGACAGTGCTGAGCGAGAGCTGCACTGTCGGAGGGGCAGTACTGAGGGAGCGCGGCACTGTCGGAGGGGCAGTACTGAGGGAGCGCTGCAATTTTGGAGGGGCAGTACTGAGGGAGTGCCGTACTGTCGGAGGGGCAGTACTGAGGGAGCGCTGTACTGTCGGAGGGGCAGTACTGAGGGAGCGCCACACTGTCGGAGGGGCAGTACTGAGGGAGCGCCGCACTGTCGGAGGGGCAGTACTGAGGGAGCGCCGCACTGTTGGAGAGGCAGTACTGAGGGAGCGCTGCACTGTCGGAGGGGCAGTACTGAGGGAGCGCTGCACTGTCTCAGGGACAGTGCTGAGGGAGCGCTGCACTGTCGCAGGGGCAGTGCTGAGGGAGCGCTGCACTGTCGGAGGGGCAGTACTGAGGGAGCGCTGCACTGTCGGAGGGGCAGTACTGAGGGAGCGCTGCAACTTTGGAGGGGCAGTACTGAGGGAGCGCTGCACTGTCGGAGATGCCGTCTTTCAGATAAGACTTTAAACCGAGGTCCCGTCTGCGTTCTCAGGTGGCTGTAAAAGATGCTTTTTCATAATTCAAGTAGGGTGATTTCAGGGTCTGAGCGAATTGGGCTAGTTCTGGGGTCAGTGAGCACTGAGAATGCAAGTTCTGTGGCTGACATTTTAGAAATCCAGTATACCTAATGGTCAGCTTTTTATATTTATGGCAGGAGGGAGACTACCCCAGGAGCCCTGCTGTGTTTGGAGCGATAATCTCTTATATAGAGCGATTCCTGGACATTGTTGGTATTTCTCTTGGGGAAAGTCAGGTGAGTAACTGCTTTGGAGAAACCCTTACACGGTTCCCACGTGTTGCAGAGTTGATTTAGTCTTTGCACAATATCAGTTATAGTAAAAGTCAACCAAGGCGATCACTTCTCGAGCTCTGCGTGTTGGTTCACAGGAGAATGGTACTCCAGCAATAGCTGCTCCAAGGTATATCTGGGGTAGCCTCAATTTTCATTTCTTTTTGAGCTAATTAGGTTTCTAAATGTCATTCACAGGTGATCTTCAGTGCCGTGTATTCTGCCTATTAGTGGAGTGGAGTGAATCCACTGGGGTGATGAATATCCTCACTGCAAGTCCACTTCTTAATCTTGATGTCAGTGTGCTCCACTCTCATTACTTACGATTTGCTCGTGTGGAGGGTAAATGCTGGCACTGACTAGATGGGCCGAGTGGCGTATTTCCATGTTGTAGGTTCTGTGTATAAGGTGGTTTGTTTGACTGTGGACCAACAGGAGGAGAGTGATGGAGGAATTAGTGGCACTCAATGATGGGGTGTTGGAACAAGCGATGCCTTGAACAGTTTCCGACATTACAACAGTGACTACACTTGAAAAAGATTTAATTGGCTGTAAAGTGCATTGGGACGTCCTGAGGTCGTGAAAGGCGCTATAGAAATGCAAAATTTTCTTTTTGATCACAAAGGACATCTGAAATTATTGAAGCCAATGGAAATTTATGGGATTTTTTTCATCCACGTAAACATCTGTAACCTTTGATAATGCAGCGCTCCCTCAGTACTGCCCCTCCGACAGTGCAGCGCTCCCTCAGTACTGCCCCTCTGATAGTGCAGCGCTCCCTCAGTACTACCCCTCCGACAGTACAGCGCTCCCTCAGTACTGCCCCTCCGACAGTGCAGCGCTCCCTCAGTACTGCCCCTCCGACAGTGCAGCGCTCCCTCAGCACTGCCCCTCCGACAGTGCGGCACTCCCTCAGCACTGCCCCTCCGACAGTGCCCCGCTCCCTCAGTACTGCCCCTCCGACAGTGCAGCGCTCCCTCAGTACTGCCCCTCCGACAGTGCAGCGCTCCCTCAGTACTGCTCCTCCGACAGTGCAGCGCTCCCTCAGTACTGCCCCTCCGACAGTGCGGCGCTCCCTCAGTACTGCTCCTCCGACAGTGCAGCTCTCCCTCAGTACTGTCCCTCCGACAGTGCAGCTCTCCCTCAGTACTGCCCCTCCGACAGTGCAGCTCTCCCTCAGTACTGCCCCTCCGACAGTGCGGCGCTCCCTCAGTACTGCTCCTCCGACAGTGCAGCTCTCCCTCAGTACTGTCCCTCCGACAGTGCAGCTCTCCCTCAGTACTGTCCCTCCGACAGTGCAGCTCTCCCTCAGTACTGCCCCTCCGACAGTGCAGCTCTCCCTCAGTACTGCCCCTCCGACAGTGCAGCACTCCCTCAGTACTGCCCCTCCGACAGTGCAGCACTCCCTCAGTACTGCACTGGGAGTGTCAGCCTCAATAATGGGCTTAATTCCTGGAGCAAGGCTGCAACCCGCAATCGAGGCAGTTATTTATTTTGTTTGGTAACAAAGCTTTAGCTAGACGCATTCTGGAGCAGGATTTAACTAATGGGATAATAGAATGCTACTCCAAGGTTACTCTACCTGTGCTACAGTGCTTTCTCAGCCCAGTACCCACAGAATTTTGGCATAATTTGCAGCGGTATAATTGACACCCTTTTCAAAGCATCATTGTCTTCATTTAACAACTGAAGATACACGTGCTATGCTGCAAGGTGGCCTCAAAAAGGAAGACTTGCATCTCTACAGCGCCTTTCAAGATCTCAGGACATCCCAAAGCGTTTTACTGCCAATGAAGTACTTTTTGAAGTGTAGTCACCATTGTAATGTAGCAGCCAATGTACGCACAGCAAGATCCTACAAACAGCACTGTGACAATGACCAGATAACCTGTTTTAGTGATGTTGTTTGAGGGATACATATTGGCCCAGGTCACCGGAGATGACTCCCCTGCGCTGCTTCTAATGCTGTGGGATATTTTACGTCCACCTGAGGGGGCAGATGGGGCCTTGGTTTAACATCTAAAGGCATTGTTTCCTGTTTCTACTTTGGCAACAAGTCGTTTGTAGGTGGAAGTTGAATGAATAAGGAGGAAGATTTGATTTCCTACTGTACATGTTGTCTTCATTCTTTGAATGGCCTGCATAAGGTGAAACTGTTTGCAGTGGCAGAAGGGTCAGTAACCAGAGGACACAGTTTTAAGGTGATTGGCAAAAGAACCAGAGGGGAGATGAGAAAACATAATTTTACGCAGCGAGTTGTTGTGATCTGGAACGCGCTGCCTAAAAGGGCGGTGGAAGCAAATTCAATAGTAACTTTCAAAAGGGAATTGGATAAATACTTGTAAAGGAGAAATTTTGCAGGACTATGGGGAAAGAGCAGGGGTGTGGGACTAATTGGAGAGCTCTTTCAAAGAGCCGGCACAGGCACGATGGGCCGAGTGGCGGCCTCCTGTGGTGTATGATTCTATAGAAAGACCCTCACCTGCCTGCTCCTCAGTTTTCTAGTTTTCTTTTTTCTCCCTCTTCCTCTCCCTCTCTCCAATCCTCTGTCGTGGTTTTTAATTTCCTTGCTCAGTTTAGCTAGCAGAGGGACTACCTTCTGCTTTCAGAATGAGCAAGAGTGACCTGGCCGCAAGCTCTTAATGATCCAGCGTTTCTTCCTAGTGTGGACAGCGGTCCTATTGGTTTTGTAGGGGGAAGCTGGACGAAGATCATACACCGTGCCGGTAATCTAACTCTACCCCCAGCAGAAGCTTTAAACTTTCTTCAGTGCTCGCAGTGTATTTCTTGTTTGGTTTTGAACTGTTTGTGAATGGTTAAATAGACTATAGTACAAACATTTCAAAATTGTTTAATTTGCGGAGTATAGAAATTGCAGTCCAAGTCTTTCATTGCTTGCCGTGTTGTATGCTGGGATTCTGGTCTGTATTTCTCTCAATTTTCTTGACTAGTTGAACTGAGAACAAGCTAAATATATCTTGGTCTTGTGTTTACAAGCAGACTTGTTAAACTCAGAACATGTGGGCGGATTCCTATTATTTTATCTGTTTTTACGCTGGGTAAACCGTCCCACTCTGGTGCTAAAAGCCGATTTCTGTTTCTTTTTCATCCTGCGCCATAAAATCAGTCATGTACTGGACAGCACCAACCTCCAGATAGCCCTATCTCCACCAGATCCCTAATAAGAATGGATCTACTGTTGAGACCAATGCCTCAGGTGGAGAACACAAGGTGTAATGCGAATGAAGCAAAGTGTTAATGGCCTGGGATTTGCGGTCAGCGGCAAAGGCATTCGCTGCTGGCCCCGAAGTACGCTCCGCATAAGGATCTCGCGATCCCTGTGTTGGGAACTTCGGGTTATTCCGACCTTCAATTCAGATCAACGGAAGTTAATGTCTAAACAGCCAATCAAAAGGCAGAATTCTCACAGACAGCGAACAAGGAAGTGAGTAAGCTCTTAAAATTCAAACTTTTAAATAGTTAGCGAGAGCAAAACAAAGATTAGGGCTGTCACATGGGGAAAAGGCAAACCTGAAATAAAGATGGACTAACTTTAAAAAAAAATTAAAACAATTGTTTTTGAAAAGTTTCTTAATTTTAAATAAAATGGACAAATTTCACACTGCACAAAGTTAAAATTAGTTTTCCAGGCCCTTAACATTTGTTTAGCAGTAATAACACTATCAAAACCCCAGTTACACCGAATCCCTTTGGGTCTAACTTGTAGTGGGGAATTTGAGAGAGAGAGACTTGCATTTATAAAAATGCGCCTTTCATGACCACCGAACGTCCCAAAGCGCTTTACAGCCAAGGAAGTACTTTTTGGAGTGTAGTCACTGTTGTAATGTAGGAAATGCGGCAGCCAATTTGCACACTGCAAGCTCCCACAAACAGCAATGTGATAATGACCAGATAATCTGTTTTTGTGATGTTGATTGAGGGATAAATATTGGTCAGGACACCGGGGAGAACATCCCAGCTCTTCTTCGAAATATTGCCATGGGATCTCTACGTCCGCCTGAGAGAGCAGACGGGGCCTCGGTTTAACATCTCATCCGAAAGACGGCACCTCTGACAGTGCAGCACTCCCTCACCACTGCACTGGAGTGTCAGCCTAGATTTTTGTGCTGAAGTGGGACTTGAACCCACAACCTTCTGACTCGGAGACGAGAGTGCGACCCACTGAGCCACAGCTGACACCTAACAGCGTCCGCACTGCGGAAGAGCCAAAGTTTTTGTCCGTTTCAGTGATTTGGCTGATTGCACAGATTGCCGGCTCTGTGGGGTGGGGGTGGGGGGGCCACAACGCAGCCTGTTTCGGAGCTGTCAGTGACAAACCACAACTCTGGGAATTCCGTATGCGCCAAATCCCGAAGTTGCGGTCAGTTTCAAAGGCAGAATGATGGCGAATGATGCCAGTTTGCCCTCATCCCGACTGCAAATTCCGGGCCAATATCTCCTTCGGCTTGAACTGTAGTAAAAACGGAATGTGCCGGAAATATGCAGCAGAATCAGTTCACTGTCTTCCGTTCTCATGAAAGGCCCCTCCCTCCCACCCACCATGTGGACCTGTCGTTCTCCTTCCAGCGTTGAGCTATCTGCTGTGTACTTCCAGCAGTTTCTGCTTCTGCTTCACATTTCCAGCATTCACCTTTTATTATTTCTCTTTTGCCGTCATTTTGAAAGTGGTTGCTCAAATTCTAAGGCAGCCCCTTGCATTTGGTCTCCTGCTCTCACAAGGAGGCCAGTTGAGATGCAGTGAAGCCCGAGGCTGTCTTGCTGCAGTAGGATGGACTGGTGAGTTTCTGAGATTTCCTGTGTCTCGAGGAGCCCGAGCTCCTTCAGTGAGTGGAGTCCGAGGCTTGTTGAGGCCAGAAATACCATCAGATCAGCTGCGTGGTTTGCTGTTCCATTGCTACAGGTCTTGCTGGCGAGAGCTTTCAACTGGATAAGCTGGCTGCTGGAGCTCCTGATTTGGCAAATCTGACTGACAGGATCACATGGGGTTCTGCCTGGGAGCAGGCACAGCTGAAATATATTTTATCAAAATATTAGTTTCTACATGTTTTATGTTGCGTTGTGTGGCGGCATTTGATTGGTTCGCTTTCTCTTTAGTTGCTAACTGCTACTTTATTCATTGTCTTCGCACATCCTCCTCATTGGCAGTTTTCTAAACTTTCTGTGCTTTTGAACCATACGTTGCCCGAAGTGCAGATATATTGTTTTATAAATGTGAAATTTTAAATTGGGGTGTGTGCTGCTTTAGAAGAGGAGCACCATGTATTATTCTGTTGCTAAGAGGGAGCTTTGTTTACGCTGACCTGTTCCTTTTAAAGCCACAGAGTCTGTAGATAAAGATATGCTGGATGCAGGTCTTTGAAGAGATTTTGCAGATGATGCACTTTTTTTTCCAGGTTAGAAGGAGTCACGGTGTGCCAATTGCCTTTCTTTCTCTTTTGTTTGTGCGTTTAAGACATTCGAATGTGATGTCTACATGTGTACTGTCAGTGGGTCGTGGTGAGTTGGAGGTTATGCTGTTGCAGGGAAATAGTGGGGGGGTGGGTGGGTAGGGGTGTTGGAATGTGGCAGGACGGCAGAGGGGCATACGTCCCGTGACAGAATTTGTAAATAAGTTCTGTCCAGAGATAGTGTTGCAACTGGGTTTTTGATTAGCTCGAGGAAGAGTAACTAGGATGTCCTTTATCCACTGCCATTGGAAAAAGAAATATTTAGCAAAAATAAATCTTTCTGTAAACAATCATTTTTTGAATTCTCAGTATAAAGAAAATAACAGACAAGTGTTGGAATCACCCCCTCGGTCTCTGGTTGTTGGCCTCTCTCTCTCTCTCTCTCTCTCTCTCTCTCACTGCCGGCAGCGCTGCCTCTCTCTCTCTCTCTGCCGGCAGCGCTGTCTCTCTCTCTCTCTCTCTCTCTCTCTCTCTCTCTCTGCTGGCAGCGCTGCCTCTCTCTCTCTCTCTCTCTCTCTCTCTCTGCCGGCAGCGCTGCCTCTCTCTCTCTCTCTCTCTCTCTCTCTCTCTCTGCCGGCAGCGCTGCCTCTCTCTCTCTCTCTCTGCCGGCAGCGCTGTCTCTCTCTCTCTCTCTGCCGGCAGCGCTGCCTGTCTCTCTCTCTCTCTCTCTCTGCCGGCAGCGCTGTCTCTCTCTCTCTCTGCCGGCAGCGCTGTCTCTCTCTCTCTCTCTCTCTCTCTGCCGGCAGCGCTGTCTCTCTCTCTCTCTCTCTCTCTCTCTGCCGGCAGCGCTGCATCTCTCTCTCTCTCTCTCTCTCTCTCTCTCTCTCTCTGCCGGCAGCGCTGTCTCTCTCTCTCTGCCGGCAGCGCTGTCTCTCTCTCTCTCTCTCTCTCTGCCGGCAGCGCTGTCTGGTGAAAAATAAGTTTTAACTCAAAATTTTAGAAGCATATCCTCCAGCTTGTTTTTAAATCATTTGGAAAAATAAACTCTTTAATACTATTGTCGCTCAAGGGACGATACTGAGAAGAATAAATAAATCTTTAAACAAGGATTGTTTTTGAATTAATTAAGCAAAGTAAAGCATGTGTGCTCTAATTCTCATATTGAGTTTTTTCTTAGGAAAACTATTTTGCTAATTTTTTTTTAATGAAAAGGTTCTGAAATTTATGGTCCAGTTTGTTTTACAGTTATTTGAAACTAAATAAGTGTAAAACTGTTCTAGCCTGAGGAAAGACAGGTAGCGAACTGAGCGAATCCCATTGATGTATGCTGGCAATTCTCCCAGCTTCAGACTCGTTAATGAAGCAGGTATTCACAGAAAGGATGATCATCTAGGTATTCTTGTTATTGTGAATTTTTAATCTCTCATAGTATGTTAGAAGTCTTACTTTGAGCCCGGGATATTTGGGTTTGTGCGACTGAAAAGGTAGAAGAAAGGTTTTACGAAAGAAAAAGTTTTGAGGAATTTTTCTGTTTTGGGATAAATCTTCATTACTTCTCATAGTTAGAGTTCCAATTTATTATAGAGTATTTAATCCAGCAGTTGCACCAGGATTGTGTGCAATATAGTGACACCAGGTTTATGTGCAATATAATGTGAAACTAGGATTGTGTGCAATATAGTGACACCAGGATTGTGTGCAATATAGTGACACCAGGTTTATGTGCAATATAATGTGAAACTAGGATTGTGTGCAATATAGTGACACCAGGATTGTGTGCAATATAGTGACACCGGGATTGTGTGCAATATAGTGAGACACCAGGGTTGTGTGCAATATAGTGACACCAGGATTGTGTGCAATATAGTGACACCAGGATTGTGTGCAATATAGTGACACCAGGATTGTGTGCAATATAGTGACACCAGGATTGTGTGCAATATAGTGACACCAGGATTGTGTGCAATATAGTGACACCAGGATTGTGTGCAATATAGTGACACCAGGATTGTGTGCAATATAGTGAGACACCAGGTTCGTGTGCAATATAGTGACACCAGGATCGTGTGCAATATATTGAGACACCAGGATTGTGTGCAATATAGTGACACCAGGATTGTGTGCAATATAGTGACACCAGGATTGTGTGCAATATAGTGACACCAGGATTGTGTGCAATATAGTGACACCAGGATTGTGTGCAATATAGTGACACCAGGATTGTGTGCAATATAGTGAGACACCAGGTTCGTGTGCAATATAGTGACACCAGGATCGTGTGCAATATATTGAGACACCAGGATTGTGTGCAATATATTGAGACACCAGGATTGTGTGCAATAGTGTCACCAGGATTGTGTGCAATATAGTGAGACACCAGGATTGTGTGCAATATAGTGACACACCAGGATTGTGTGCAATATAGTGACACCAGGATTGTGTGCTATATAGTGACACCAGGTTTGTGTGCAATAGAGTGAGACACCAGGATTGTGTGCAATATAGTGACACCAGGATTGTGTGCAATATAGTGACACCAGGATTGTGTGCAATATAGTGACACCAGGGTTGTGTGCAATATAGTGACACCAGGATTGTGTGCAATATAGTGACACCAGGATTGTGTGCAATATAGTGACACCAGGATTGTGTGCAATATCGTGTCACACCAGGATTGTGTGCAATATAGTGAGACACCAGGATTGTGTGCAATATCGTGTCACACCAGGATTGTGTGCAATATAGTGAGACACCAGGATTGTGTGCAATATCGTGTCACACCAGGATTGTGTGCAATATAGTGAGACACCAGGATTGTGTGCAATATAGTGAGACACCAGGATTGTGTGCAATATAGTGACACCAGGTTTGTGTGCAATATCGTGTCACACCAGGATTGTGTGCAATAGAGTGAGACACCAGGATTGTGTGCAATAGTGTCACCAGGATTGTGTGCAATATAGTGACACACCAGGATTGTGTGCAATATAGTGACACACCAGGATTGTGTGCAATATAGTGACACCAGGATTGTGTGCAATATAGTGAGACACCAGGATTGTGTGCAATAGTGTCACCAGGATTGTGTGCAATATAGTGAGACACCAGGATTGTGTGCTATATAGTGAGACACCAGGATTGTGTGCAATAGTGTCACCAGGATTGTGTGCAATATAGTGAGACACCAGGATTGTGTGCAATATAGTGAGACACCAGGATTGTGTGCAATATAGTGAGACACCAGGATTGTGTGCAATATAGTGACACCAGGATTGTGTGCAATATAGTGACACCAGGATTGTGTGCAATATAGTGAGACACCAGGATTGTGTGCAATATAGTGACACCAGGATTGTGTGCAATATAGTGAGACACCAGGTTCGTGTGCAATATAGTGACACCAGGATCGTGTGCAATATATTGACACCAGGATCGTGTGCAATATAGTGAGACACCAGGATTGTGTGCAATATAGTGAGACACCAGGATTGTGTGCAATATTGTGACACCAGGATTGTGTGCAATATCGTGTCACACCAGGATTGTGTGCTATATAGTGACACCAGGATTGTGTGCAATATAGTGACACCAGGATTGTGTGCAATATAGTGACACCAGGATTGTGTGCAATAGTGTCACCAGGATTGTGTGCAATATAGTGACACCAGGATTGTGTGCAATATAGTGAGACACCAGGATTGTGTGCAATATAGTGAGACACCAGGATTGTGTGCAATATCGTGTCACACCAGGATTGTGTGCAATATAGTGACACACCAGGATTGTGTGCAATATAGTGACACCAGGATTGTGTGCAATATAGTGACACCAGGATTGTGTGCAATATAGTGACACCAGGATTGTGTGCAATATAGTGACACCAGGATTGTGTGCAATATAGTGAGACACCAGGATTGTGTGCAATATAGTGAGACACCAGGATTGTGTGCAATATAGTGACACCAGGTTTGTGTGCAATATCGTGTCACACCAGGATTGTGTGCAATATAGTGACACCAGGATTGTGTGCAATACAGTGTCACCAGGTTTGTGTGCAATATAGTGACACACCAGGATTGTGTGCAATATAGTGACACCAGGATTGTGTGCTATATAGTGACACCAGGTTTGTGTGCAATAGAGTGAGACACCAGGATTGTGTGCAATATAGTGACACCAGGATTGTGTGCAATATAGTGACACCAGGATTGTGTGCAATATAGTGACACCAGGATTGTGTGCAATATAGTGAGACACCAGGATTGTGTGCAATATAGTGAGACACCAGGATTGTGTGCAATATAGTGAGACACCAGGATTGTGTGCAATATAGTGAGACACCAGGATTGTGTGCAATATAGTGAGACACCAGGATTGTGTGCAATATAGTGAGACACCAGGATTGTGTGCAATATAGTGAGACACCAGGATTGTGTGCAATATAGTGAGACACCAGGATTGTGTGCAATATAGTGAGACACCAGGATTGTGTGCAATATCGTGTCACACCAGGATTGTGTGCAATATAGTGAGACACCAGGATTGTGTGCAATATCGTGTCACACCAGGATTGTGTGCAATATAGTGAGACACCAGGATTGTGTGCAATATAGTGAGACACCAGGATTGTGTGCAATATAGTGACACCAGGATTGTGTGCAATATAGTGAGACACCAGGATTGTGCGCAATATAGTGACACCAGGTTTGTGTGCAATATCGTGTCACACCAGGATTGTGTGCAATATAGTGACACACCAGGATTGTGTGCAATATAGTGACACACCAGGATTGTGTGCAATATAGTGACACACCAGGATTGTGTGCAATATAGTGACACCAGGATTGTGTGCTATATAGTGACACCAGGTTTGTGTGCAATAGAGTGAGACACCAGGATTGTGTGCAATATAGTGACACCAGGATTGTGTGCAATATAGTGACACCAGGATTGTGTGCAATATAGTGACACCAGGATTGTGTGCAATATAGTGAGACACCAGGTTCGTGTGCAATATAGTGACACCAGGATCGTGTGCAATATATTGAGACACCAGGATCGTGTGCAATATAGTGAGACACCAGGATCGTGTGCAATATAGTGAGACACCAGGATTGTGTGCAATATAGTGACACCAGGATTGTGTGCAATATAGTGAGACACCAGGATTGTGTGCAATATAGTGAGACACCAGGATTGTGTGACATTAGAATATGATGAGAACGCGGACTGAAATACCGTTTATAATTAATTGATATTTAGTGTACAGTATTTACTCTCCTGTAGCAGGACAATAAATAGGGAAAAATCTCCATTCCTTTAATACACTCAACTCGTCCACCCTCGGATATCTTTCTGCTTCTTTCAGTCATATTTTCTTTTTCTTTTTCTTTCTCTCACATTTGCCTCTTATCTCGGAGAATATTTCAGACTCTCTTACACTCGCCCTTTTGTGCAGGTCTCTCTCTCGACTTTCTTTGTTTCCTGCTCCCTCTGTAAGGCTATCCTCCAATTTCTATCTGTCTTGCTGTATTTTTCTTCCTGTATGTCTTTCTTTTGTTGTTTCTGTGCCTCTGTTATTTCCACTTGTACACTTTATATACATAATCAAACCAGTAGGCTACAGATGGTGACAAACGGTGCAGTGTTTTGTTCAGAGCACGTTGCGGACGCTGTGTTCCGTTCTGGTCCCTGCGGCATTCGGGCTTTGATCAAAGTGAGCAATTTGATTGGATGTTAATTGGTATCTTTTTGTTGGGTAAGGGTATTAAGGGTTACAGAACAAAGGTGGGTAGATGGAGTTAAGATACAGATCAGCCGTGATCTCATTGAATGGCGGGACTGGCTCGAGGGGCTGAATGGTCTCCCCCCTGCTCCTATGTTTCTAACTTTTGTCCAGTGAATTGAATGAGGTAGTGATTGACAAAACTTGAGCCAGTCAGTATGGTTAACGTAACAGATGACTTGTTTAACCACGTCAGTGTTTTATCCTATGGCGCATCAAGTTAAAAAAGTCTTTTTAAATGTCCCACAATCACATTCAGCAAAGCTTTGAATCAATTGTGCTCCAATATGTTTCCAATTTACTACTGGACAGTACTCTCAGACATCTGTAATCTTATCAATTCATGTTTTTTATAGAAAAACTAGATTCGTTGAGTGTTTCTCATTTTCATTATTAAATGAAGTCAAAATAAATAGAAAATTAGTCAACATTGAATACAGACTTCTACAAGTGATTATTTTTAAATAGAAAGTTGAGTTGCCACCTTAAAATTGAGGTCAGAAATAGCATTGATGAGGTTAGATGAGGAAGGCTGGGAGGAGGAGTGTGAACCAGATGGCCTGTTTCTGTGCTGCGAATACTATGTAACTCCGAGCCCGCCTCATCTCTCTCTGCTCCCTGTACCGTCGTCCTTCCACTGCCGCCTTACTCACGCTCGTTGTCCAAGTCTCCTCCCGCTTGCTTTGTGAGCTGCGTCTCCCTGCACTGCCCTAAAGAAAGCGGGTGGTGGTGATTATTTGTCATCTTCAACATGTCATGTGTACTGTGGGGATTAAAGTAGGGACAGGGTACTGGATTTGGATGATCAGCCATGATCGTATTGAATGGCGGAGCAGGCTCGACGGGCCGAATGGCCTACTCCTGCTCCTAGATTCTATGTTTCTATGTTTCTATGTCAGAAACCGAGTTTTAAAAAATCCACTAAATTAGTTTGCAATTTTCCTTCCAATTAATTCTCCATAACTCTGCACTGTGATGTTGGAGGTTTTGACTTTCTTAAGTCTGTCACTTGAAAAGCCAACTGGTTAGTTTATGGGCTGGATATTGCAGCCACAGTGAAGGCTCACTCGGATGATCTCAGGGACAAGAGGTTGTAGTTGGGAAGAAAGGTTGGACAGTCGGGGCTTTTCACTGGTTAAGAGAGAATCTAATAGAAGATCCAAACTTTTGAGAGGGTAAATAGTGAAAGATGTTTTCTGCACAGACAGAGGATTCTCACTAGAAAAAAACGCAGGGAAGTTAGAAGAAATATTTTTGCTCCGAGGGTTCCTAGAACATGGAATATTTGACTGGGAGGAGCAATTCAGAGACTGACATCATTTACGGGGGGATTGGATCAGTATCTGAAAAGGAAGAATATTAAAGGATACGGGGGGTAATAGAGTTGACAGACCCAGTTGATGAGCTAGCTCCAGCATAGGCATGATGGACCGAATGGCCGCCTCCTATAGATTCTATGCTCAGTTTTGGTTTTTCCCTTTACCTCCACTAGCAGTCACAGCTAATTAATCCCTGTGTTTATTAATGGCAGCAGTGATCAGAAGGTAAGCTAGCCCTGTGCGGAGTGTCTAGAGCATTGGGTAGCCTCGCTATTGCTTGCCTCGCTCTGACGTTTTGTTCAGCTTGTTACATTTTGTTCTTTTCCCAGATCCCAGCAGCAGACGGATCGTCAGCGGCCCTTCGCAGTGTTGCTGAGCAGCTGGTTAGTTTTCGGCAGGAAGTAAGGAACTATGCCCTGGCAGTGAATGACCGGGAGCTGGGGTCAAGTGAAGGCCGAGAGATGTCCAAGGAGGAGAAACAGGAGCTGAGGGAGAGGCGGAGGCTGCTGATGATTGAGCGGCAGCCTCTCCTGCAGGCCTGCGACTCGCTGCGGCAGGATCTCAGTGCTCTCGGAATAAATATAAAGGTTAGTGGGAGACCAGCGATCACAGCAGAGAAACATACGGAAAAGAACAGGGAAAGGCACCTGCTGGGCCATTGGGCCTGTCGTATACGGTCCTGGTGTAACTTCCACACACCACTGCCCCCACCTGCTTGCCACGTTTCCCATCAATGACATCCCTTGAGGAGAGAATGAAACCAGAGAGAAAAAAATCATCCTATAACTTGAATAATGACAAAAGGGTTAAATTATGAGGACAGGTTGCACAGACTAGGCCTGTATTCCCTCGAGTATAGAAGATTAAGGGGTGATCTGATCGAGGTGTTTAAGATGATTAAAGGATTTGATGGGGTCGAGAGAGAGAAACTATTTCCTCTGGTGGGGGGAGTCCAGAACAAGGGGGCACAACCTTAAAATTAGAGCTAGGCCGTTCAGGGGTGATGTCAGGAAGCACTTCTTCACTCAAAGGGTAATGGAAATCTGGAAAACTCTCCCCAAAAAAGCTGTTGAGGCTGGGAGTCAACTGAAAATTTCAAAACTGAGATGGATAGATTTTTATTGGTTAAGGGTATTTTTTACCTGACGAAGGAGCAGCGCTCCGAAAGCTCGTGATTTCAAATAAAACTGTTGGACTATAACCTGGTGTTGTGCGACTTCTCAAGGGTATTAAGGGTTAAGGAACCAAAGCGAGTAGACGGAGTTAAGATACAGATCAGCCATGATCTAATTGAAAGGCGGAACAGGATCGAGGGGCCTGTCCCTATGTTCTAACGACAATTTGCTTTATAATAGTTCCTTAATTGTACCAAAATGACAAAGTCCTTCACACAGGAGGAAGATGGTTGGGCGTTAGAGGATTTAGGAGAGAGAGAGACAGGCCAAATGGTAGAGGATTTAATTGCGGTACACTGCATGACATTCTGCGTGCAGTATAACGTACAAAGCCTTCATGGTGTTTGGTGATTAACGGGCCACAATGCACAATAATACACAATGCAAATAATACACAATGTACTATAATACACAATGCAAATAATACACAATGTACTATAATACACAATGCAAATAATACACAATGTACTATAATACACAATGCAAATTATACACAATGCACTATAATACACAATGCAAATAATACACAATGCACTATAATACACAATGCAAATTATACACAATGCACTATAATACACAATGCACTATAATACACAATGCAAATAATACACAATGCACTATAATACACAATGCACTATAATACACAATGCAAATAATACACAATGCACTATAATACACAATGCAAATAATACACAATGTACTATAATACACAATGCAAATAATACACAATGCACTATAATAGTGCAAATTATACACAATGCACTATAATACACAATGCAAATAATACACAATGCGCTATAATACACAATGCAAATTATACACAATGCACTATAATACACAATGCAAATAATACACACTACTATAATACACAATGCAAATAATACACAATGTACAGGAAACTTTCGTTTATCCGGCACCCAAATATCCGGAATTCTCGCTTAACCGGCAAAAATCATCCTCCGAAAACTCCTCTCAAATAACCGGCAATGTTGCCGAGTCGCAGTCGAGTCTCCGCGAACGCCGAGTGCTCCGAAAAATCCTCTCAAATAACCGGCAATGTTGCCGATCCCGAGTCCGAGTCCGAGAACGCCGATTTAGTCAGATGGGGTACTTTTCAAAAGTGCCACTACTCGGCCTCCTGGCGCAAGTCCGAAACATTGCAGTAGCAGGAGTAGATTCTCCTGTGCTGCTTGGAGTCTCTTTGTTAAAAATAGACTCGGTAGATATAACTCTCTGTTATCCGGTACTTTCGATAAACCGGCACCCCGTCGATGCCGGATAAACGAAAGTTTCCTGTACTATAATACACAATGCAAATAATACACAATGCACTATAATACACAATGCAAATAATACACAATGCACTATAATACACAATGCAAATAATACACAATGTACTATAATACACAATGCACTATAATACACAATGCAAATAATACACAATGCACAATAATACACAATGTACTATAATACACAATGCAAATTATACACAATGCACTATAATACACAATGCAAATAATACACAATGCACTATAATACACAATGCACTATAATACACAATGTACTATAATACACAATGCAAATAATACACAATGCACTATAATACACAGTGCAAATTATACACAATGCACTATAATACACAATGCAAATAATACACAATGTACTATAATACACAATGCAAATTATACACAATGCAAATTATACACAATGCACTATAATACACAATGCACTATAATACACAATGCAAATAATACACACTACTATAATACACAATGCAAATAATACACAATGTACTATAATACACAATGCAAATAATACACAATGCACTATAATACACAATGGATAGGCACTTACAGCAAGGGACCAACACTCTATGTTGCACACTGTTTTCGTACGACACCATACTTTACATTTCTTCCAACTCTTTGTCCCAGAAACGTTCAATTATTGTGGCCTTGCACTGAATTTACTCGTGTGCCGAGCAGGCTTTGTCTGCCCTCTGCTCCCCAAAGTAGGGATTGCACCACTGAGATGCTGCGTTGCAACCTGCAGTGCCACTATTCACCAACAGAATGTCCTTATTGAAACGGGGATTTCCAGGACGACATTCAGTCTTTCTGTGGGTTTCTTAGCCGTGACTAGGCCAGGGGAGTAAATGCTTAGATTTGTTTGACTTCAGTGTGACTGGGAAAACTGATCCCTTTCAGAAAGGCTTTATTATTCAGAGAAAATTGCATTAATTTTGAGAAGCAAGTGTCTTTCTATCTTGTACATTGTTTCCCTTTAATAATCACGAACATAATGAAGAATAACTTCATAAAAATTAATTTGCACACAGTTTAGAGAATGCATAAGTTAACTCATTTTTTAAAAAAAACAGGGCCACTGAAAGCAGCTTTAAACAACTAGTGACTTATGATTGCTATTCTAAAGTTCACTAATCAAACAGAACATCAAACTAAATGTTTAATCTTGCACAGAACCACTTAACGTTTTTTAATATAATGCTGTGAAATTTAATATTTGAATCTACTGTATGCAAGTTAGTCACTTTGTCCCCATGTTAAACCATTCTGTTTTAAACGCCCAGTGTACTTCAGGTTGATGTTAGGGCGGTTGCACAGATACGAAGATAGAAAATGCTAATTCCTCAAAATTGGCAGGCGAGAGTTTTCCAGAGGTGCACAGGTATAGAGCAGTTTCTCTGGTGCTGAGGATCATGGGTAGGAAGCACTGCCATTTAAAGATTATATGTAACTATAAAAAGTATCAGTAATGGAGACAATATGGTATATTCAATCAATATTGTTCATAAAATATGTATTTGTATTAAGAACATTAATCAGCTAAAAACAGTGGAGGTCCAAAGAGACTTGAGGGTCCAGGTACATAGATCATTAAAATGTCATGAACAGGTACAGAAAATAATCAAAAAGGCTAATGGGATGCTGTCCTTTATATCTAGAGGACTAGAATACAAGGGGGTAGAAGTTATGCTGCAGCTGTACAAAGCCCTGGTTAGACCACACCTCGAGTACTGTGTTCAGTTCTGGGCACCACACCTTAAGAAGGATATATTGGCCTTGGAGGGAGTGCAGCGTAGGTTTACCAGAATGATACCCGGACTCCAGGAGTTAAAATACGAGGAGAGATTACACAAACTAGGGTTGTATTCCCTGGAAGTTAGAAGGTTAAGGGGTGATTTGATCGAGGTTTTCAAGATATTAAGGGGAACAGATAGGGTCGATAGAGAGAAACTATTTCTGCTGGTTGGGGAGTCTAGGACTAGGGGGGGGCATAGTCTAAAAATTAGAGCCAGACCTTTCAGGAGTGAAGTTAGGAAACACTTCTACACACAAAAGGGTGGTAGAAGTTTGGAACTCTTCCGCAAGCGGCAATTGATGCTGGGTCAATTGTTAATTTTAAATCTGAGATTAGTAGATTTTTGTTAACTGAAGATATTAAGGGATATGGGCCAAAGGTGGGTATATGGAGTAAGGTCACAGATCAGCCATGATCTCATTGAATGGTGAAGCAGGCTCGAGGGGCTAAATGGCCTCCTCCTGTTCCTATGCTCCTAATGAAATTGGAATAAAGGCCATCAAATAGGCTGTGTTTTGTTGCCCGATCTACACTCCCTATGGTTCATTATAGGGCAACGATGCATCAGACACCCTTACTCACAAACCGAAATCCATCCTTACTAAATGTCATTACTGCCTTCAAAATTAAAAACTATTTACTGCACAGAAACAGGCCATTCGGCCCAACTGGTCCGTGCCGGTGTTTGTGCTCCACACCAGCCTCCTCCCTCCCCTCTTCATCTCACCCTATCAGTATATCCTTCTATTCCTTTCTCCCTCATGTGTTTATCTAGCTTCCCCTTAATTGCATCTATACTATTCGCCTCAACCACTCCCTGTGGTAATGAGTTCCACATTCTCGCCACTCTGAGTGGAAGTTTCTCCTGAATTCCTTTTGGATTTATTAGTGACTATTTTATATTTATGGCCCCTAGTTCTGGTCTTGTCTGCAAGTGGAAACATTTCATCTACGTCTACCCTATCAAAGCCCTTCATAATTTTAAAGAACTCTTATCAGGTCACCCGTCAGTCTTCTCTTTTCTAGAGAAGAGAATCACAGCCTGTTCAATATTTCCTGATGGGTATAACCTCTCAGTTCTGGTATCATTCTAGTAAAAAAAAAAATTGCACACCTTCAGTGCCTCAATATCCTTTTTATAATATGGAGACCAGAACTTTCCACAGTACTCCAATATGGTCTAACATAACTTCTCTGCTATTCTATCCCTCTAGAAATGAACCCCAGTGCTTTGTTTGCTTTTTTAATGGCCTTATTAACCTGCGTTGCTTCTTTTAATGATTTGTGTATCTGTACCCCCGGATCACTCTGTTCCTCTACCCCATTTAGACACTTATTTTCTAAGGAGTGTGTGCCTTCATTATTCTTCCTACCAAAATGTACCACCTTGCCTTTATCTATATTGAAGTTCATTTGCCAAATCAGGTTACAATTCTAATTGTTCACATTCAACTCTATTCTCTCACATGAAATGGCTCACTAATAACATTACCGTTCTGAGGAGCTTCTTGCTTTAGATAATTCTGTTTGATGCAACAGTGTTCGTCACACCATAAGTGACCTGAGTATCTTACATTTATGGCACTATATCTAACTGTGCAGTCATGCAACCCCGGGGTGTAATAATAGTGCTCCCCTGTGATCTAACCCGGATATTTGTGTCTTTCGCATGTGGCTATATGTGTGCTATTTGAAGACAGACCGTGAAAACACTTTGTAAAAGGAAGCTGCTTTATTTCGGTCATCAGTTATGAAGAGATTCACTTAGTTCAATCAGTACAACTTGTGTTTACAGCATAATACAAAATAATGACAATGCTGCACTTCCCCAGATCGGTAGGTCGTGTTACTTAAATGAAATAACTCCTAGTTACCATCCTGCATTCCTCAATGGATCCTGGCCAAAGCTTGCCCTTGCAGCTTTCTGTTTCCTGACCTGACTGATTGCTGTGGCTCTGTCTCTGTTTCTTTTTACACCCAATGTTCACAGGTAGAAGGGAAGGCCCGTCAGACCATCCCTTCTGAGCACCTGGGACCAGAGACTTCCCACCACAATGGGTGTGAGACGTTTACCGATTACTGAGACAGGCTAACAAATTCTCATTGTTTATGGTCTTTGGAGAAACCGTGTCAAAGCTTAGCTCATTAGCATTGAACCACCTTTCACCTTAATTCCTTTTTTAACTTGCTTTATAAACATAACATTGAAAAGCAACTCCTTGGCACATCCCTGCTGTTTCATTGGCTGTAAAGCACTTTGGGATGACCTGAGGTTGTGAAAGGTGCTATGGAAATACAATTCTTTCTTTCTCTAACTACTCAAGTCTCTTGCTCTCTGGATTAAGCAAACACACTCTCCAATCATCTGGAACTGCTTCAGAAACTGTTCCCTTAACATTAGTTGCCGTAATCCCTTCTAATCCATCGCATTTTCTCCAGCTACCCATAACCTCCACATATCTTCCAGCTCTGTGACTAATGCTTTATTGGTTCCACACAGCATCTTCTGTTGCTGGTTAAATGTTTGCCTGTGTGCTTCTGGCATTGAGTTACAAGCAATAAAGCTTTACAATGAGTTTGTACTATCTATTGAGTCCATGCGTGAAAATACCTGGAGCTAAGGGGATGTTACAAGTAGTTCCAGCCAATCTGTTTGTTCCACTTATCACAACTGGCCAATAACATGGACGCATCTTTTTTAAAATTTGTTTATGGGATGTGGGGGTCGCTGGCAAGGCCAGCATTTATTACCCATCCCTAATTGCCCCTTGAGAAGGTGGTGGTGAGCCGCCTTCTTGAACCGCTGCAGTCCGTGTGGTGAAGGTGCTCCCACAGTGCTGTTAGGGAGGGAGTTCCAGGATTTTGACCCAGCGACGATGAAGGATCAGCGATATATTTCCAAGTCAGGATGGTGTGTGACTTGGAGGGAAACTTGGAGGTGGTGGTGTTCCCATGCGCCTGCTGCCCTTGTCCTCTAGGTAGAAGAGGTCACGGGTTTGGGAGGTGCTGCTGAAGAAACCTTGGCTAAATCTCCACCCTGTGAATGTTTGGTTCCAGACTGGCTTTAACAAAATTCTCCTGTGCCAAGTTACAGACTAGATGAGCTCTTTCTCCCCCCCCCCCCCCCCCCCCCAACCCCGTTCACCATCCGCCTTTCTCCGCCAGTCCCTGCTCCTCTTTCTCCCCCGGTCCCTGCTCCTCTTTCTCCCCCGGTCCCTGCTCCTCTTTCTCCCCCGGTCCCTGCTCCTCTTTCTCCCCCCGGTCCCTGCTCCTCTTTCTCCCCCCGGTCCCTGCTCCTCTTTCTCCCCCCGGTCCCTGCTCCTCTTTCTCCCCCCGGTCCCTGCTCCTCTTTCTCCCCCCGGTCCCTGCTCCTCTTTCTCCCCCCGGTCCCTGCTCCTCTTTCTCCCCCCGGTCCCTGCTCCTCTTTCTCCCCCCGGTCCCTGCTCCTCTTTCTCCCCCCGGTCCCTGCTCCTCTTTCTCCCCCCGGTCCCTGCTCCTCTTTCTCCCCCCGGTCCCTGCTCCTCTTTCTCCCCCCGGTCCCTGCTCCTCTTTCTCCCCCCGGTCCCTGCTCCTCTTTCTCCCCCCGGTCCCTGCTCCTCTTTCTCCCCCCGGTCCCTGCTCCTCTTTCTCCCCCCGGTCCCTGCTCCTCTTTCTCCCCCCGGTCCCTGCTCCTCTTTCTCCCCCCGGTCCCTGCTCCTCTTTCTCCCCCCGGTCCCTGCTCCTCTTTCTCCCCCCGGTCCCTGCTCCTCTTTCTCCCCCCGGTCCCTGCTCCTCTTTCTCCCCCGGTCCCTGCTCCTCTTTCTCCCCCGGTCCCTGCTCCTCTTTCTCCCCCGGTCCCTGCTCCTCTTTCTCCCCCCGGTCCCTGCTCCTCTTTCTCCCCCCGGTCCCTGCTCCTCTTTCTCCTGTCTTGTGATGTCATTGCTTCTCCCATTTCTCCGTTGCCAACTCGCACCGTCTGACGATCCTTCTCATCCGCTACCAATTTCTGACGCTGCCTCCTACATATTTTAGTTATTATGCTGAATTCAGTATCAATGACTGCTACCATAGTGGGCTTCCAGTGTGTGTGTCTTTACCCAATATCCAGGTAAATGTAGTGAGACCCCAGGATTGAATGCTACCAAAGTTAGAGCTAGCTCAGGCTCTGCTCGCCTCAGACTGACTCGGATACACCATTCAACATCCTTTTGAAGGTATACTGAAACAAAGAGCCGTCGATATCTGCATCTGTCATAACAATGTTAGATCCGGAGCCATTCACAGCTCAATTACACTGGACGTCGGTCTGCACTAATAAGTTTGCCATTACAGCGGTTTAACCTGGCGTCTCCCAGAATTAAAGATTAATCTTATTGTCACTGCTGCGAACAACCCTGCAAGTTATGCTAAACCTTTATAAAGCACTGGTTAGGCCTCAGCTGGAGTACTGTGTTCAATTCTGGGCACCACACTTCAGGAAGGATGTTAAGCCCTTGGAGAGACTGAGGAAAAGAGATTTACCAGAATGGTACCAGGGATGGGGTACTTCAGTTATGTCGAGAGACTAGAGAAGCTGGGGTTGTTCTCCTTAGAGCAGAGAAGGTTCGCCCCCCTCTCTCTTTCTCTCCCCCCCCCCCCCCACCCCCAACCGGAATTCCACCCCCCCAAATCAAGATTCCACCCCCCCCCCCTCCCCTCCCCGTGATTTATTACATTCTGGAATGCATTGCATGATAAGGTGGTGGAGGCAGATTCAATATTAACTTTCTATGTCACCCCCCCACCCCCCCCCCCCCCCCCCCCCCCCCCCGAGTTAAATTAAGGCTACTGCCTGAAAACATGGATAATAGTATGGAGCTGGAGGGCTGCTAGTGTTCACGGAATGCCATGGATGGGCTGAAAGGGGAAAGGGCGGGGGAGTGGGACTAACTGAGGTGCTCTTGCAGAGAGCCGGGACTGGGCTTGACAGGCCAAATGGCCGTCTTCCGTGCTGTAACCATTCTATGGTTCTGAAAGACATCTCAATGGTTACTCCTATAAACAGACTCCACCTGTCTTACCTTCAGCAACAACAACTTGCATTTATATAGCCCCTTTAACGTAGTAAAACGTCCCAGGGCGCCTCATGAGCGTAATCAGACAAAATTTGGCACCGAGCCACATGAGATACCGGGACAGATGACCAAAAGCTTGGTCATAGAGGTAGGTTTTAAGGAGCGTCTTAAAGGACGAAAGAGAGGTGGAGAGATTTAGGGAGGGAACTCCAGAGCTTAGGGCCCAGGCAGCTGAAGATTGGAATTTGAGAGTTTGCCTGTACTGTCCAATACACATTTGTTTAATGTGGGCAGTAACAAGGGGACTCCCTTGTGACCCGAACAGGATATTGCGACTTCCACATGAGGCCTCACTGCACTGGTGCACTGTTTAAGTAGATGGACTGCTTGAGCGAGACGAGGCCAGATACGAATCGTTAAGCTGTTTTGTTTAACAGACAAATGAATTTACAGAGTAACAGATGTAATCAAATATCACTGTACTTAACCGCAAACCCTTCCTCTTGAATTAGAACAAATAATGTGCCACGCTCTACCCTGCCCGGGGTTAGCGGGATGGCTAATCGACATGGTACATCCTGTGCAAAGTGGTCATAAATGGTGACGTTTTCCATTGTCTGAATTGACGGGACACAGTAGTGGCTATATATCACCATCAGGTCAAGGGTTAGACCTGGTTCTACCCAGGGCAGCAGAGAATGAAGATGTGGGTTGAGTGTTGGAGAAAGCACTGAAGAGATTTAGAGTGAAGAGTTTGAAACAATGGTTTCTGCAGGGTACAGGATTAATTTTGCTTCATTTGATGTTGCATTTCCCCAGAATCCATGTGCAAACCTCTTATTTTTTGCTTTTTACAGGATCGAGGGGCAACTTCATCTTGGGAGCTGACGGAACAACTTACCAATGGAAACGAGAGGGAAACCTGATCACTCACATCAACCTCACGGACAGTATTGGGCAACCCATTGATGGTCATGGAGAGGTAGATGTTATCTTTGGGTTAAAGTGTTCATTGATATTTCAAACTCAAGGAGTCCAGCATTGGCTACAGCGGTAATGCTGGACTGTGAGCCAGAGGCCTCAAGTTCAAACTTCAAGTCCCAGCCTGGACCAGCACAGCTGACCTCTCTGCATTGAGTTTTGCTGGTCCCTGGCCAGACTATTGGTGATGTGCAGAACTCTGCTGCCTCTCCCATGGATCGGATCTGCCAGTCTCAGCTCCTAGCAGGGAGCACATCTCCTGTTGATCACAGGCACACCAAGGAGAGGTGAGAAAAACTGTGACCGAGACCATTCCAGCCAAAAGATGAATCATGATCTCCAGCACAGAGTTAAAAAATCATAGTAATCTAAGTGGATTGTAGTTAGCTTGTGAATACCTTGTTCCCTGATCATGTTGTGTATTTCTTTCTTGTATGTCATCAATAAAAACAAAAATGATTCTTGATGTATTCAACAAGTTGTGAAAAGTTTTGAAGATTAATAATTTGCATCTATATAAAGTAACAGCTCATCACATCTCAGACTGTCTCTCAATTTACCCGCTGGCTGCATTTCAAGATCCTGCAACCAGCAATGACCGGTTAATCTGTTTCTGATGGTGGAGGGAGGAGAGGGAGGGAGGGTGAGTGGGGAGAGGGAGGAGGGGAAGGGTGAGTGGGGAGGAGAGGGAAGATGGTGGGGAGCCTGGGCTCAGACACCAGGAGAACTTCCCCCTCTTAAAAAAAATACCATCCTGTGGGATGCACTGACCTTTGCACCTGGTTTCCCCAAATATGCACCGTGTGCAAAATTCCACGACGAGTGCAAGTTCGCAGAGAGAGAGAAAATAAACTTTTTTGTGTTTTAAGCAGTTTAAAGATATATTGAGCTGTAGCTGTGTTTGGGATGAAGTAACTAATTGTGCCATATTTTGGTCACATTCTAAAGCGATGCACTGACTGCCCCCACAGCATGTGCGTCTGATCATTCCTTACTCATGATGCCACTGTGTAGTTTGCCAGGTGATAATCATTCTGATGGAAGATCATCGACCTGAAACGTTAACTGTTTCTCTCCCCACAGATGCTGCCTGACCTGCTGAGTGTTTTCAGCATTTTCTGTTTATATTGCTGGGCGATACTAGATTGATCCCCGGGATGAGAGGACTGTCCTATGAGGAGAGATTGAGTAGATTGGGCCGATACTCTCTGGCGTTTAGAAGAATGAGAGGTGATCTCATTGAAACATATAAGATACTGAGGGGATTGACAAGGTAGATGTTGAGAGGCTGTTTCCCGTGGCTGGAGAGTCTAGAACTAGGGGGCATAGTCTCAGGATAAGGGGTCGGCCATTTAGGATTGAGATGAGAAATTTCTTCACTCGGAGGGTTGTGGATGCTGAGTCGTTGAGTATATTCAAGACTGAGATCGCTAGATTTTTGGACACTAAGGGAATCAAGGGATATGGGGATCGGGCGGGAAAGGTGGAGTTGAGGTCGAAGATCAGCCATGATCTTATTGAATATCGGAGCAGGCTCGAAGGGCCGACTCCAGCTCCTATTTCTTATGATACCTGTGTTTGAAAAGCAGTTCCAGGCTGAATGTAACCCTTTATTCACTCATCTGTTTAAAGGCGCTGTGTGCTTCTAATTTAGCATTACTAGTGCAAATCCTTCCTCGCACGCAGCTCGATCCTGTTTCCCTGGCAACATGCGGCATCGCAACAGCTGCACTGGGTTACAGACATTCCTGCTTGCTGGGACATTGAGACTGAACTGAACTTATCCCAGCATTATTTTAAAATAACTTGTAGATGTCCCATGGTAGCTCAGGACCTCGAGTGTGGATTCTGATATTTATCCCAGCCCATCGCCGGAACACAGCTACTTTAGTTCAGCGTGAGGTCATCCACTTTAGACCGAAGATAGGCCAGAGTATTTTCTAAATGACGAGATTCTAGGAACTGGAGAATCAGAGATTTAGGGGTCCATGTACAGAAAACACAGGTACAAAAAATAATTAAAAAGGCTACTGGAATGTTGGCCTTTATCTCAAGGGAGCTGCTCCTTGCTACTCGTCCTAGGGGGTGGAATTTTTTTAAATCTTCGTTTACGGGATGTGGGCATTGCTGGCAAGGCCAGCATTTATTGCCCATCCTTAATTGCCCTCGAAGGTGGTGGTGAGTTGATTTCTTGAACCGCTGCAGTCTGTGTGGTGAAGGTACTCCCACAGTGCTGTTAGGGAGGGAGTTCCAGGATTTTGACCCAGCGACGATGAAGGATCGGCCGATATATTTCCAGGTCAGGATGGTGTGTGACTTGGAGGTGGCGGTGTTCCCATGCGCCTGCTGCCCTTGTCCTTCTAGGTGGTAGAGGTTGTGGGTTTGGGAGGTGCTGCTGAAGAAGCCTTGGCAAGTTGCTGCAGTGCATCTTGTAGATGGTACACACTGCAGCCACGGTGCGCCGGTGGTGGAGGGAGTGAATGATTAAGGTGGTGGATGAGGTGCCAATCAAGTGGGCTGCTTTGTCCTGTACGGTGTCGAGCTTCTTGAGTGTTGTTAGAGTTGCACTCATCCAGGCAAGTGGAGAGTATTCCATCACACTCCTTACTTGTGCCTTGTAGATAGTGGAAAGGCTTTGGGGAGTCGGGAGGTGAGACACCCGCTGCAGAATACCTAGCCTCTGACCTCTTGTTGCCACAGTTTTTATGTAGCTGGTCCAGTTAAGTTTCTGGTCAATGGTGACGGAGGGGGATTCGGCGATGGGAATGTCAAGGGGCGGTGGTTAGACTCTCGCTTGTTGGAGATAGTCATTGCCTGGCACGAATGTTACCTGCCACTTATCAGCCCAAGCCTGAACATCGTCCAGGTCTTGTTGCATGTGGGCATGGACTGCTTCATTATCTGAGGAGTTGTGAATGGCGATGAACACTGTGCAGTCATCAGCGAACATCCCCATTTCTGACGATGGTTGGGCCTAGGACACTGCCCTGAGGAACTCCTGCAGCGATGGCCTGGGGCTGTGATGATTGACCTTCAACCACCACAACAGCTTTGCTGAGAGCACAACATTTAATTGTGAAGGATTTTGATAGAGCAGATAGGGAGAAACAGTTTCCAGTGGCAGGAGGGTCAGTAACCAGAGGACACAGATTGAAGATAATTGGCAAAAGAACCAGAGGGGGGAGATGAGATTTTTTTATGCAGTGAGTTATGATGATCTGGAATGAGCTGCCTGAAAGGGCGGTGGAAGCAGATTCAGTAGTAACTTTTAAAAGGGAAATGGATATAGTTGAAAAGAGAGAATTTGCAGGGCTATGGGGAAGAGGGGCTAATTGGATAGCTCTTTAAAAGAGCCAGCACAGGGACAATGGGCCGAATGGCCTCCTGTGCTATGAGATTCTAAGGGCAGGATCAGTGGGACCTGGGATGTGAGGTAGCTGCTGTGCACGAGAAGGATTACTAGTTCAGAGCAGCACAAAACTATCCCAGGGCAGGAACTCCCTGTGCCTGACTAACTGGCTGAGAAGAGAGGATGCATCCAGGTGCTAATTCTGGTCATTGTCGAAAGCCCAGTCATTCGACTGTATAGATTACTTGCTGGATCACCTTAATGTCGGAGACCCATCAGGGACCTCTAACTCACCAGTACTGCGGACACTGGTGCCCAGTAACTAGTGACAGGCAACTAGTCAGGACCCTGGGACAGGTTGAAAATAACACCCCGAGAATGAAAGCAGAGGAGTTGTTGGTAGCAGGGCTCAATTGCTCAGTGAAAACACACATCCTTCAGATCCTTGGCCACTAGCCAGTCTCCAGCATTGTATTAAAAACCAGCTCGGCCTCTGGTTTCTGTCATTGATTCTAATTCCCCCCCCACAAGCCATCCAATTACTTGGGTGTGATAGTCAGGAGTGAAACCCGGTGTACACTGGGGGTCACACTGACTGATACCCTAAATTAGGAACTTTCTCACTCGGACACCATTTTGCTCTATTTAAAAAAAGACAGACTTGTATTTCTATAGCGCCTTTCACGACCTCAGGACTTCCCAAAGCTCTTTACAGCCAATGAAGTATAGAAACATAGGAGCAGGAGTCGGCCCTTCGAGCCTGCTCCGCCATTCAATATGATCATGGCTGATCCTCTATCTCAATACCATATTCCCGCTCTCGCCCCATACCCCTTGATGCCTTTTGTGTCTAGAAATCTATCTATCTCAACTATATTCAGTGCCTTGGCCTCCACAGCCCTCTGGTAGAGAATTCCACAGATTCACCACCCTCGGTGAAGAAATTTCTCCTCATCTCAGTCCTAAATGTCCTACCCCGTATCCTGAGACTGTGACCACTCGTTCTCGACCCCCCAGCCAGGGGAAACATCCTCCCTGCATCCAGTCTGTCTAGCCCTGTCAGAATTTTATACGTATTTTTGAAGTGTAGTCACTTGTTATGTAGGAAACGTGACAGCCAATTTGCACACAGCAAGCTCCCACAACCAGCAATGTGATAATGACCAGATCATCTGTTTTTTAGTGATGTTGGTTGAGGGATAAATATTGGCCGCAGGACGCCAGGGAGAACTCCCCCTGCCCACTCTTCTTCGAAATAGTGCCGTGGGATATTTTACCTGAGAGCAGACAGGGCCTCGGTTTAACATCTCAACTGAAAGACAGCACCTCCAACAGTACTGCACTGGAGTGTCAGCCTGGATTTTTGTGCTCAAGTCTCTTGTGGGACTTGAACCCACAACCTTGTGACTCAGAGGCAAGTGTGCTGCCCCCTGAGCCACGGCTGACACTCAACTAATTAAACAGACCGTGTGCCTTCTAATCCCCACTGAGGTGTCATGTCCAGGTGACCAGCAATGATCCCGATTCTTGTTCTGCGAGCTGGATTTATCATCTCACGCCAACCAACCACTCTTCACAACGATATCACGGCGCAGATCAGAGGTTTACAGACTAAGGCAAATAATACCTGTCTGCACTAGCTGCAAATTTGTAAACCTTGCTGTTTAAAGCAAGGAGATTTATACGCCATTATTGAAAAAGCCATCCAATTATCACAGCATGAACGTGAGCTACATTTGTAAAGTTTTTATTTAGTCCACATATTGAAATTAACTTCAATCAACACTTCACCAACTCGTCCAACATTATAAAAGGGCCAAGGCACGGTAACTTTTAGCAGTGGGGTTGATAACATTGGACTCTCTCCTCCCCCATACCAGCACTGCCAGCCCCACTTACATGCCTCAAAATATTTCCATTACTTTGATGTGTTTATTCATAAGGTTGGAATCATAGAAATTCAGCCCATCATAAATGCTGGTTCCAGCTCTTTAACCGCAGCTGTCTGGCTGGACTTTTTGAAAAGAAAACAAATCAGAAACACTGCCCAGCTACTTCCTGGGAACTGCCTGCAGAGCGCCAGCACAGACCTCATTAACGCTGGCATTGCGTTACAATAGTCATCACCCATTCCCCTTCCAACAGCTGATCCTCCGCTTTAGCTCTCAAAGAGTTTGTGAAAAGCCATGCTGATCTCTGCAATCATGTCCGAAGTCGTCATTGAACGCTGATGTTTCTGGAAAGCCTGGAAGTTGCACTGCCTCGTCAAGGCACAGGCTCCAAATGCAGCCACAAGAGTGGGGTTTAACCTGGGGGGGAAACGGAGAGAGCGATGAGCTGCTGTGAAAGGCTCAGACACCCGTGACGCAAACTCAAATGCATCTTAGAATTTGTACAGCACAGGAGGCCATTCGGCCCATCGTGCCTGCTCTTTGAAAGAGCTATCCAATTAGTCCCACAGCCCTGCACATTTCTCCTTTTCAAGTATTTATCCAATTCCCTTTTGAAAGTTACTATTGAATCTGCTTCCACCGCCGTTTCAGGCAGCGCGTTCCAGATCACAACAACTCGCTGCGTAAAAAATATTCTCATCTCCCCTCTGGTTCTTTTGCCAATTATCTTCAATCTGTGTCCTCTGGTTACCGAACCTCCTGCCACTGGAAACAGTTTCTCCTTATTTACTCTATCAAAACCCCTCATGATTTTGAACACCTCTATTGAATCTCCCCTCAACATGAATCAGGAAAGAAATAAACTCCCTCCAAGCAGAGCGCGTTAGCGCTTTGCATCTCTGATTCACGCCGGATGTGGTTAATGGATTGCACGGAGTGCGAAAATGCTCCCGATTTCCCACACGCGTTCTCTATTTCAGCCACAGAGGGGCAGTAGAAGCCTAGCCGGGACGTGAAACACAGCGAGGGCGAGAACAGCTCATTGTAGCCCGGCCTCACGGCCAGTTATACACAACCAGTGACAGAGGAGCAGGGAGGCGCTGTTGCTGGGGCTGGGGCAGTGCAAGCGGGAGAAATAAAAATAAATACGTTTCTAAAAGTCACTTCTTGGTAATAATGCTGAGGTGCTGGGTGTTTAGGTTAGTGTTAGATTTACCCTCGACTGGAAACAAACACATCCACATTCTAACTGTAATCATTCCATGTAACCACGGTGTAGCTTTTGTATCTTCCCTTGGGGAACAGCGTGAGGCAGTGGAAGGATACGCAGGCCGATTAACAGTCTGCCGTGAACGCTCCTTCCATGGCCGTAACCACCTTCACACCATCGGGGTGGGGGGGGGCGGTCAGTCCTATATGGCGGGAGAGTTTTATGGGCTCCCACAACTCTCCCGAGTTGAGAATCCCACCGTCTGGAGCTCTCGTCTCCCCGGGACCGTCTGGAGCTCCCGTCTCCCCGGGGCGCCCGTCTCCCCGGGACCGCCCGGGGCGCCCGTCTCCCCGGGGCGCCCGTCTCCCCGGGACCGCCCGCCCGGGGCGCCCGCCTCCCCGGGACCGCCCGCCCGGGGCGCCCGCCTCCCCGGGACCGCCCGCCCGGGGCGCCCGCCTCCCCGGGGCGCCCGCCTCCCCGGGACCGCCCGCCTCCCCGGGGCGCCCGCCTCCCCGGGACCCGCCCGGGGCGCCCGCCTCCCCGGGACCGCCCGGGGCGCCCGCCTCCCCGGGACCGCCCGGGGCGCCCGCCTCCCCGGGACCGCCCGGGGCGCCCGCCTCCCCGGGACCGCCCGGGGCGCCCGCCTCCCCGGGACCGCCCGGGGCGCCCGCCTCCCCGGGACCGCCCGGGGCGCCCGCCTTCCCGGGGCGCCCGCCTCCCCGGGACCGCCCGTCTCCCCGGGGCGCCCGTCTCCCCGGGACGCCCGTCTCCCCGGGACCGCCCGGGGCGCCCGTCTCCCCGGGACCCGCCCGGGGCGCCCGTCTCCCCGGGACCGCCCGGGGCGCCCGTCTCCCCGGGACCGCCCGGGGCGCCCGTCTCCCCGGGACCCGCCCGGGGCGCCCGTCTCCCCGGGACCCGCCCGGGGCGCCCGTCTCCCCGGGACCGCCCGGGGCGCCCGTCTCCCCGGGACCGCCCGGGGCGCCCGTCTCCCCGGGACCGCCCGGGGCGCCCGTCTCCCCGGGGGCGCCCGTCTCCCCGGGACTGTCTGGGGTGGGGTTCGAACCCTGCACCTTCTGACGCAGAGGCGGGAGCGCTAGCACTAATCCAAACAAGGCTGGCTCCTGTGTTAGCAGGTACGAGCTCGTTACAGTCAGAAATAACACGGCTCTAAACTAGTTTCCGTTGATCCAAGAGACAGTGTTGGCTGGTCTTACCCGTCTATTTTCTCCTTCCCAGCGACGAAAGCCCAGTGAGCCAGCACCCCGAGGGCTCCAGAAAGCAGGTCTCCTTGACCCCCACACCTCCGCCCACTGCCTTCCTGTGAGCACACCAGCACTACACACAGAGAAACACAAATCACTCAGCAGTAGTCTCATCACGAAACACTCGTTAAATTATCTGCTTACAAATGAACTTTATGCAGATTAAAAACCTATCTCCATTCTCATCATTCCAAAGAACTTGGAGCACACGATGCTGTTATTAATTATTTGTATTAAGCTCGTTACGTTACATCAGTGTCTGAAACATTGTTTAAATGTTACATTGGCCAATCACAAAAACATTTGTTAAATGTGAGTGTAAATAAGTGAATGCAGAAACATCACTTTGAATTTCAGCATAATTCAATTATTTGAATTTTCACATTTTTCTGTGCAAAAGCTCCCAGTAAATATTCACACTCCCGGGGACCCCCCTGTAAATATTCACACTCCAGGGGACCCCCCTGTAAATATTCACACTCCCGGGACCCCCCTGTAAATATTCACACTCCAGGGGACCCCCCTGTAAATATTCACACTCCCGGGACCCCCCTGTAAATATTCACACTCCAGGGGACCCCCCTGTAAATATTCACACTCCCGGGACCCCCCTGTAAATATTCACACTCCCGGAGACCCCCCTGTAAATATTCACACTCCCGGAGACCCCCCTGTAAATATTCACACTCCCGGGGACCCCCCCTGTAAATATTCACACTCCCGGAGACCCCCCCTGTAAATATTCACACTCCCGGGGACCCCCTGTAAATATTCACACACTCCCGGAGGACCCCCTGTAAATATTCACACTCCACGGGACCCCCCTGTAAATATTCACACTCCAGGGGACCCCCCTGTAAATATTCACACTCCCGGAGACCCCCCTGTAAATATTCACACTCCCGGAGACCCCCCTGTAAATATTCACACTCCCGGAGACCCCCCTGTAAATATTCACACTCCCGGGGACCCCCCTGTAAATATTCACACTCCCGGAGACCCCCCCTGTAAATATTCACACTCCCGGGGACTCCCTGTAAATATTCACACACTCCCGGAGACCCCCCTGTAAATATTCACACTCCACGGGACCCCCCTGTAAATATTCACACTCCCGGGGACCCCCTGTAAATATTCACTCCCGGGGACCCCCTGTAAATATTCACACACTCCCGGGGACCCCCCTGTAAATATTCACACTCCACGGGACCCCCCTGTAAATATTCACACTCCCGGGGACCCCCTGTAAATATTCACTCCCGGGGACCCCCTGTAAATATTCACACACTCCCGGGGACCCCCTGTAAATATTCACACACTCCCGGAGACCCCCCTGTAAATATTCACACTCCCGGAGACCCCCTGTAAATATTCACACACTCCCGGGGACCCCTTGTAAATATTCACACACTCCCGGGGACCCCCTGTGAATATTCACACACTCCCGGAGACCCCCCTGTAAATATTCACACTCCCGGAGACCCCCCTGTAAATATTCACACTCCCGGAGACCCCCCTGTAAATATTCACACTCCACGGGACCCCCCTGTAAATATTCACACTCCCGGGGACCCCCTGTAAATATTCACTCCCGGGGACCCCCTGTAAATATTCACACACTCCCGGGGACCCCCTGTAAATATTCACACACTCCCGGAGACCCCCCTGTAAATATTCACACTCCCGGAGACCCCCTGTAAATATTCACACACTCCCGGGGACCCCTTGTAAATATTCACACACTCCCGGGGACCCCCTGTGAATATTCACACACTCCCGGAGACCCCCCTGTAAATATTCACACTCCCGGAGACCCCCCTGTAAATATTCACACTCCCGGAGACCCCCCTGTAAATATTCACACTCCAGGGGACCCCCCTGTAAATATTCACACTCCCGGAGACCCCCCTGTAAATATTCAAACTCCACGGGACCCCCCTGTAAATATTCACACACTCCCGGGGACCCCCTGTAAATATTCACACTCCCGGGGACCCCCCTGTAAATATTCACACTCCCGGAGACCCCCCTGTAAATATTCACACTCCACGGGACCCCCCTGTAAATATTCACACACATTCCCGGGGACCCCCTGTAAATATTCACACTCCCGGGGACCCCCTGTAAATATTCACTCCCGGGGACCCCCTGTAAATATTCACACACTCCCGGGGACCCCCTGTAAATATTCACACACTCCCGGGGACCCCCTGTAAATATTCACACTCCCGGAGACCCCCTGTAAATATTCACACTCCCGGGGACCCCCTGTAAATATTCACACACTCCCGGGGACCCCCTGTAAATATTCACACACTCCCGGGAACCCCCTGTAAATATTCACACACTGCCGGGGACCCCCTGTAAATATTCACACACTGCCGGGGACCCCCTGTAAATATTCACACTCCCGGGGACCCCCTGTGAATATTCACACACTCCCGGAGACCCCCTGTAAATATTCACACACTGCCGGGGACCCCCTGTAAATATTCACACTCCCGGGGACCCCCTGTGAATATTCACACACACCCGGGGCCCCCTGTAAATATTCACACACTCCCGGGGACCCCCAGTAAATATTCACACACTCCCGGAGACCCCCTGTAAATATTCACACACTCCCGGAGACCCCCAGTACATATTCACACACTCCCGGAGACCCCCCTGTAAATATTTACACACTCCCGGGGACCCCCTGTAAATATTCACACACTCCCGGAGACCCCCCTGTAAATATTCACACACTCCCGGAGACCCCCCTGTAAATATTCACACACTCCCAGGGACCCCCTGTAAATATTCACACTCCCCGGGACCCCCTGTAAATATTCACACACTCCCGGGACCCCCTGTAAATATTCACACACTCCCGGGACCCCCTGTAAATATTCACACACTCCCGGGACCCCCTGTAAATATTCACACACTCCCGGAGACCCCCTGTAAATATTCACACACTCCCGGAGACCCCCTGTAAATATTCACACACTCCCGGGGACCCCCTGTAAATATTCACACACTCCCGGAGACCCCCTGTAAATATTCACACACTCCCGGGGACCCCCCCTGTAAATATTCACACAGTCCCGGAGACCCCCTGTAAATATTCACACACTCCCGGAGACCCCCCTGTAAATATTCACACTCCCGGAGACCCCCCTGTAAATATTCACACACTCCCGGAGACCCCCTGTAAATATTCACACACTCCCGGGGACCCCCTGTAAATATTCACACTCCCGGGGACCCCCTGTAAATTTTCACACTCCCGGAGACCCCCTGTAAATATTCACACACTCCCGGAGACCCCCTGTAAATATTCACACACTCCCGGAGACCCCCTGTAAATATTCACAGACTCCCGGGGACCCACTGTAAATATTCACACTCCCGGGGTCCCCCTGTAAATATTCACACTCGCGGAGACCCCCTGTAAATATTCACACACTCCCGGGGACCCCCCTGTAAATATTCACACACTTCCGGGGTCCCCCCCTGCAAATATTCACACACTCCCGGAGACCCCCTGTAAATATTCACACTCCCGGAGACCCCCTGTAAATATTCACACACTTCCGGGGTCCCCCCCTGTAAATATTCACACAGTCCCGGGGACCCACTGTAAATATTCACACACTCCCGGAGACCCCCCTGTAAATATTCACACTCCCGGAGACCCCCTGTAAATATTCACACACTCCCGGAGACCCCCTGTAAATATTCACACATTCCCGGCACCCCCCCTGTAAATATTCACACTCCCGGAGACCCCCTGTAAATATTCACACACTCCCGGGAACCCCCTGTAAATATTCACACATTCCCGGCACCCCCCCTGTAAATATTCCCACACTCCCGGGGACCCCCTGTAAATATTCACACTCCCGGGGACCCCTTGTAAATATTCACACACTCCCGGAGACCCCCTGTAAATATTCACACTCCCGGAGACCCCCTGTAAATATTCACACTCCCGGGGACCCCCTGTAAATATTCACACACTCCCGGAGACCCCCTGTAAATATTCACACTCCCGGAGACCCCCTGTAAATATTCACACTCCCGGGGACCCTCTGTAAATATTCACACTCCCGGAGACCCCCTGTAAATATTCACACTCCCGGAGACCCCCTGTAAATATTCACACTCCCGGAGACCGCCCTGTATATATTCACACTCCCGGAGACCCCCTGTAAATATTCACACTCCCGGGGACCCTCTGTAAATATTCACACTCCCAGAGACCCCCTGTAAATATTCACTCCCCGGGACCCCCTGTAAATATTCACACACTCCCGGAGACCCCCTGTAAATATTCACACTCCCGGGGACCCCCTGTAAATATTCACACTCCCGGAGACCCCCTGTAAATATTCACACTCCCGGGGACCCCCTGTAAATATTCACACTCCCGGGGACCCTCTGTAAATATTCACACACTCCCGGGGACCCCCTGTAAATATTCACACACTCCCGAGGACCCTCTGTAAATATTCACACTCCCGGGGACCCCCTGTAAATATTCACACACTCCCGGGGACCCTCTGTAAATATTCACACACTCCCGAGGACCCTCTGTAAATATTCACACTCCCGGGGACCCCCTGTAAATATTCACACACTCCCGGGGACCCCCCTGTAAATATTCACACTCCTGGAGACCCCGTAAATATTCACACACTCCCGGGACCCCCTGTAAATATTCACACACTCCCGGGGACCCCCTGTAAATATTCACACACTCCCGGAGACCCCCCCTGTAAATATTCACACACTCCCGGGGACCCCCCCTGTAAATATTGACACACTCCCGGGATCCCCCTGTAAATATTCACACACTCCCGGGGACCCCCTGTAAATATTCACACACTCCCGGGACCCCCTGTAAATATTCACACTCCCCGGGACCCCCCTGTAAATATTCACACTCCCGGAGACCCCCTGTAAATATTCACACTCCCGGGGACCCCCCTGTAAATATTCACACACTCCCCGGAGACCCCCTGTAAATATTGACACACTCCCGGGATCCCCCTGTAAATATTCACACACTCCCGGGACCCCCTGTAAATATTCACACTCCCCGGGACCCCCTGTAAATATTCACACTCCCGGAGACCCCCTGTAAATATTCACACTCCCGGGGACCCCCCTGTAAATATTCACACACTCCCGGAGACCCCCTGTAAATATTCACACACTCCCGGGGACCCCCTGTAAATATTCACACACTCCCGGGACCCCCCTGTAAATATTCACACACTCCCGGGGACCCCCCTGTAAATATTCACACACTCCCGGAGACCCCCTGTAAATATTCACACACTCCCGGAGACCCCCTGTAAATATTCACACACTCCCGGGGACCCCCTGTAAATATTCACACACTCCCGGGGACCCCCTGTAAATATTCACACACTCCCGGGGACCCCCTGTAAATATTCACACACTCCCGGGACCCCCCTGTAAATATTCACACACTCCCGGGGACCCCCCTGTAAATATTCACACACTCCCGGGGACCCCCCTGTAAATATTCACACACTCCCGGAGACCCCCTGTAAATATTCACACACTCCCGGAGACCCCCCTGTAAATATTCACACTCCCGGAGACCCCCTGTAAATATTCACACACTCCCGGGGACCCCCTGTAAATATTCACACACTCCCGGAGACCCCCTGTAAATATTCACACACTCCCGGGGACCCCCTGTAAATATTCACACACTCCCGGGGACCCCCTGTAAATATTCACACACTCCCGGGGACCCCCTGTAAATATTCACACACTCCCGGGGACCCCCCTGTAAATATTCACACTCCCCGGGACCCCCCTGTAAATATTCACACTCCCGGGGACCCCCTGTAAATATTCACACACTCCCGGAGACCCCCCTGTAAATATTCACACACTCCCGGGGACCCTCTGTAAATATTCACACTCCCGGAGACCCCCTGTAAATATTCACACACTCCCGGAGACCCCCTGTAAATATTCACACACTCCCGGGACCCCCCTGTAAATATTCACTCCCGGGGACCCCCTGTAAATATTCACACACTCCCGGGACCCCCCTGTAAATATTCACACACTCCCGGAGACCCCCCTGTAAATATTCACACACTCCCGGGGACCCCCTGTAAATATTCACACTCCCGGAGACCCCCTGTAAATATTCACACACTCCCGGAGACCCCCTGTAAATATTCACACACTCCCGGGGACCCCCTGTAAATATTCACACAGTCCCGGAGACCCCCTGTAAATATTCACACTCCCGGAGACCCCCTGTAAATATTCACACACTCCCGGGACCCCCCTGTAAATATTCACACACTCCCGGGGACCCCCCTGTAAATATTACACACTCCCGGGGACCCCCCTGTAAATATTTACACACTCCCGGGGACCCCCCTGTAAATATTCACACACTCCCGGGACCCCCTGTAAATATTCACACACTCCCAGAGACCCCCCTGTAAATATTCACACACTCCCAGAGACCCCCTGTAAATATTCACACACTCCCGGGGACCCCCTGTAAATATTCACACACTCCCAGAGACCCCCTGTAAATATTCACACACTCCCAGAGACCCCCTGTAAATATTCACACACTCCCAGAGACCCCCCTGTAAATATTCACACACTCCCGGGGACCCCCCCTGTAAATATTCACACTCCCGGGGACCCCCTGCAAATATTCACACACTCCCGGGGACCCCCTGTATATATTCACACACTCCCGGGGACCCCCCCCTGTAAATAGTCACACACTCCCCGGGGCCCCCTGTAAATATTCACACACTCCCGGGGACCCCCCTGTAAATATTCACACACTCCCGGAGACCCCCCTGTAAATAGTCACACACCCCCGGGGACCCCCCCTGTAAATATTCACACTCCCCGGGACCCCCTGTAAAATTCTCTCACTCCCAGAGACCCCCCTGTAAATATTCACACACTCCCGGGACCCCCCTGTAAATATTCACACTCCCGGGACCCCCTGTAAATATTCACACACTCCCGAGACCCCCCTGTAAATATTCACACTCCCGGAAACCCCCCTGTAAATAGTCACACACTCCCGGGACCCCCTGTAAATATTCACACTCCGCGGGACCCCCCTGTAAATATTCACACACTCGCAGGGACCCCCCTGTAAATATTCACACATCAACAGGGAGCGGTCACATGTATAAGCAGACCCTGCGTCCTCTATGAACTGGAGTGTACCTTTATCGTCCAATATATTGTTGAACAGAGGTTGTAATCAGAGGACGCCCTCATGGGCCCTGCTACTGAATCTTGTACACTCTGCCAGGTGCTATTCTATAAAAGCACTTTAGTGAGACAAGGTCAATTGTAAACCAATAAACTGGTTCATTTTATATGAAATATATGAATGAACAGAATGGGTAATATACTAGCATGGATTGAGAATTGGTTAACAGACAGAAGCAAAGAGTAGGGATAAACGGGTCTTTTTCAGGATGGTAGGCTGTGACTTGCGGGGTACCGCAAGGATCGGTGCTTGGGCCCCAGCTTTTCACAATCTATATCAATGATTTGGATGAGGGGACAGACGTAAGAAAACTACTAGGCACTTGGTCTAAGCATTAAACAAAGCTTTAATCAACTGTTTTACAACATGGAGGTCTAGTTGTGTCCTTCACTAGTTCCGGTTAAGAATGTCCCGCGCAAGCTGGGCCCGTGCCCGAGTATTTATACTCTCCCTGGACAGCGCCACCAGCAGGCCGCCCAGTATTATTTCATAAGTCATTTCCACATGAATGACAAGATTCATGTCAGGGACTAAATGTAACATTTCCAAATTTGCTGATGATACAAAGCTAGGTGGCAGTGTCAGTTGCGAAGATGTGAAGAGGCTTCAAGGGGATCTCGACAGGCTCAGTGAGTGGGCGAGAACATGGCAGATGGAATATAATGTGGATAAATGTGAAGTTATCCACTTTGGTAGAAAAAACAGAAAGGCAGAGTATTTCCTAAATGGTGAAAGATTGGGGAATGCAGATGCTCAAAGGGACCTGGGTGTCCTTGTACATGAGTCACTGAAAGTGAATGTGCAGGTGCAGCAAGCCATTAGGAAGGCAAATGGTATGCTGGCCTTCATTACAAGAGGATTTGAGTACAGGAGTAAAGAAGTCTTACTCCAATTATATAGGGCCTTGGTGAGAACACACCTGGAGTACTGTGTACAATTTTGGTCTCCTTACCTAAGGAAGGATATACTTGCCATAGAAGGAGTGCAACGAAGGTTCACGAGATTGATTCCTGGGATGGCGGGATTGTCGTATGAGAAGAGATTGAGTAAACTAGGCCTGTATTCTCTTGAATTCAGAAGAATGAGAGGGGATCTCATTGAAGCATACAAAATTATTACAGGGCATGATAGGGTGGATGCTGGGAGAATGTTTCCCTTGGCTGGGGAGTCTAGAACCAGGGGCCACAGCCTCAGGATAAAGGGTAGGCCATTCAGGACTGAGATGAGAAGAAATTTCTTCACACAGAGGGTGGTGAATCTTTGGAATTCTCTACCCCAGAGGGCTGTGGAGGCTCAGTCATTGGGTATACTAAAAACAGAAGTCGATAGATTTCTGACTAGTAAGGGCATCAAGGGATATGGCAATAGGGCCGGTGAATGGAGTTGAGGCAGAAGATCAGCCATGATCTCATTGAATGGCGGAGCAGGCTCGAAGGGCCGAATGGCCGACTCCTGCTCCTATTTCTTATGTCACAGCGTGATTCAGGTTCCTGCTGCTCTCCTGACTCTGCAGCACAATCTACAGGCAGCAGACTGCGCGAGACAGAGCTTCCATTACCGCAATGGACACATGCAATCTACCCAGGTTCAATAGCTAGCTGGGTGTGACGAAGTGAGCAAACATCCCTGCTTGTGGCATCGCACAGCAGACCAAACCAGCTCATAGCAAACACGCAACCCAGCCCCAGAAAGTCGTAGGTTTAGATCCCACTTCAGAGACTTGAGCACAAAATCTAAGCTGACACTCCAATGCAGTACTGAGGGAGCCCCGCACTGTTGGTGGGGCAGTACTGAGGGAGCGCTGCACTGTCAGAGGGGCAGTACTGAGGGAGCGTTGCACTGTCGGAGGGGCAGTACTGAGGGAGTGCTGCACTGTCGGAGGGTCAGTACTGAGGGAGCGCTGCACTGTCGGAGGGGCAGTACTGAGGGAGCACTGCACTGTCGCAGGGGTAGTACTGAGGGAGCGCCGCACTGTCGGAGGGGCAGTACTGAGGGAGCGCTGCACTGTCGGAGGGGCCGTACTGAGGGAGCGCTGCACTGTCGGAGGGGCAGTACTGAGGGAGCGCCGCACTGTCGGAGGAGCAGTACTGAGGGAGCGCTGCACTGTCGGAGGGGCAGTCTTTCGGATGAGATATTAAACCGAGGCCATGTCTGACCTCAGGTGGATGTAAAAGATCCCATGACACTATTTCGAAGAAGAGCAGGTGAGTTCTCCCCGGTGTCCAGGGCCAATATTTATCCCTCAACTAACACCTAAAAACAGATTATCTGGCCATTATCACTTTGCTGTTTGTGGGGGCTTGCTGTGCACAAATTGGCTGCTGTGTTTCCTACATTACAACAGTGACTACCCTTCAAAAAGTATTTCATTGGCTGTAAAGCACTTTGGGACGTCCTGAGGTCATGAATGGGGAAAGAGGTCATGAATGGGGAGTTATAGAAATGCAAGTCTTTATTTCTCTGTCCTGCGCAGATCAGTGTTGTCCAGTACATTAGCCACATGTGGCTAATTGGGGATCCAGATGTGGCTAATAGCATTTCTGATTAATAAAGAAACAATGAGTGATGGGCACAGTCGTTGGTCATGTGAGTTCAATACTCATATCCACATGGTGTGTACACATGAACTTTACCACCCGAGTATTTTTTGATCGTTGTGGCTGGTTTACTTCCTTGGTTTTTCTGCTAAAATGGTGTAACACGGGTGAAAGACCAGAGTTCAGCACCGTGGAAACACCAGGATTGTATGGAATCATTGGTCAGCCCTGATATCGGAATAACCACGCCACTGCTCGGTGCTAATTCACAGTTTGCTCTTCGCTCCCATGTTGGCTAATCTTGTTCAATGAGCGGAGACCTTTTAAATACTTGTGCGGCTGGTGTTCAATGGACAGATCCACTGACTGCATCAGTTACTGTCAAACCAACCAAAACCCGGCTTGCACACGAAACAGGAGCCGAGAGGAGTCAGGAACTGTTGGAAAACGTCCAAAATTAAACCCTTTATACAATTAAAAAGCTGATTGTTAGATGTTCTCGATCAAAAAGGAAAAAAGGTAGGATCAGCAGGATTTCCAACGTGATTAAACTCACTCACATCAAAGGATCGCTTCTGTTTACATTCAGGATTTAAAAAAGTCTCTCTGATGCTTTCACCAACAACAACTTGTATTTATACAGCACCTTTAACATAGTAAAATGTCCCAAGGTGCTTCACAGGAGCGATTATCAAACAAAATCATACACCGAGCCACATAAGGAGATATTAGGACAGGTGACCAAAAGCTTGGTCAAAGAGGTAGGTTTTAAGGAGCGTCTTAAAGGAGGAGAGATGGCGGAGAGGTTTAGGGAGAGAATTCCAGAGCTTAGGGCCCAGGCAGCTGAAGGCACGGCCGCCAATGGTGGAGTGATTAAAATCAGGGGATGCTCAAGATGCCAGAATTGGAGGAGCGCAGAGATCTCGGAGGGTTGTGGGACTGGAGGAGGTTACAGGGATCTCGGAGGGATGTGAGGCTGGAGGAGGTTACAGGGATCTCAGAGGGTTGTAGGAGGTTACAGGGATCTCGGAGGGTTGTGGGGCTGGAGGAGGTTACAGAGATCTCGGAGGGTTGTGGGGCTGGAGGAGGTTACAGAGATCTCGGAGGGTTGTGGGGCTGGAGGAGGTTACAGAGATCTCGGAGGGTTGTGGGGCTGGAGGAAGTTACAGGGATCTCGGAGGGTTGTAGGGCTGGAGGAGGTTACAGAGATCTCGGAGGGTTGTGGGGCTGGAGGAGGTTACAGAGATCTCGGAGGGTTGTAGGGCTGGAGGAGGTTTACAGAGATCTCAGAGGGTTGTGGGGCTGGAGGAGGTTACAGAGATCTCAGAGGGTTGTGGGGCTGGAGGAGGTTACAGGGATCTCGGAGGGTTGTAGGGCTGGAGGAGGGTTACAGGGATCTCGAGGGTTGTGGGGCTGGAGGAGGTTACAGGGATCTCGGAGGGTTGTGGGGCTGGAGGAGGTTACCGTTATCCTGGAGGGTTGTAGGGCTGGAGGAGGTTACCGTTATCCTGGAGGGTTGTAGGGCTGGAGGAGGTTACAGGGATCTCGGAGGGTTGTAGGGCTGGAGGAGGTTACAGGGATCTCGGAGGGTTGTAGGAGGTTACAGAGATCTCGGAGGGTTGTAGGAGGTTTCAGGGATCTCGGAGGGTTGTAGGAGGTTACAGGGATCTCGGAGGGTTGTAGGAGGTTACAGAGATCTCGGAGGGTTGTGGGGCTGGAGGAGGTTACAGGGATCTCGGAGGGTTGTAGGAGGTTACAGGGATCTCGGAGGGTTGTAGGAGGTTTCAGGGATCTCGGAGGGTTGTCGGGTTACTGCACGCAACAGCCAATGAGCCGGAAAGCCAGTGAGCTTCCTAGAAGGAAAGGATTTCTGCGACTAAGCGGACTTTAGTAAAGCTTACCTGTGGCTCCGTCTGAAATGAGATCTTTCTGTCCCTTCTGGACAATAGTCACGTTTCCCAGTGCCTGGCTGAGTTGAAGCAGCATGCCTTGGTGGTCACTCACATCCAGAGGACCCTTGAGCTAAGCACAGAGAATCCATGTCACTACCCGTCAACTACCGAGTGCTTATTAAAGACCAGTGTGCTGGGGAGCATGGAATGATACAGCACAGGAGGAGGCCATTCGGCCCATCGTGCCTGTGTCAGCTCTTTGAAAGAGCTCTCCAATTAGTCCCACTCCCCCTGCTCTTTCCCCATAGCCCTGAAAATTTTTCCTTTTCAAGTATTTTATCCAATTCCCTTTTGATAGTTATTATTGAATCTGCTTCCACCGCCCTTTCAGGCAGCACACTCCAGATCACAACAACTCGCTGCGTAAAAATAACTCTCCTCATCTCCTCCCTGGTTCTTTTGCCAATCACCTTAAATCTGTGTCCTCTGGTTACTGACCCTCCTGCCACTGGAAACAGTTTCTCAAAGGTACGAGGCAGAGCAGAAACCTCGAGCTGTGTCCGAGCTGACGAATGCAATCGGCCAGTTCAGATCTCATGTCACCATGGCAACCGCTTCACAAGACGTCATCGACCCGCTTCAGTAAACCCAAGAGGCCGAGGCTCCGACTGAGCACAGTCACCCGTCCAATTATCCTTCTCAAAGACTTACCACTGCGTTGTAGAGCCTGGCAAACTCGACGACATTTGGTGTTAGGATGGCTTTGGTGTATCCATGGATCAGGGACGGCTCTTCGGCAATGACCCAAAGTCCATCCTGAAAAGGAAAATGATCCAAAACGTTAAGGAGACTGATCCTGAGCATCGAAGTGTCCACAGCACAAGGAGAATGGATCAATACTTCGCCTCCTAGTTTCTTATACTGAAAATAAAAATCCATTCTCCTACACACCTGGCGGTACGCTGCGTGGGGACTGGAGGATTGAATTAAATGAATCGTTGACCAGAATTATGTGGATTCCTTGGTTTTCATAACACGCCAGGGCTCCGAACAGAGAATCAAGCACAAAATCGATACTGGCACTGACAGGGGGCAGCACTGAGGGAGCACTGCACTGTCGGAGGGGCAGCACTGAGGGAGTGCTGCACTGTCGGAGGGCAGTGCTGAGGGAGTGCTGCACTGTCGGACGGGCAGTACTGAGGGAGTGCTGCACTGTCGGAGGGGCAATACAGAGGGAGTGCTGCACTGTCGGAGGGGCAGTACTGAGGGAGCGCTGCACTGTCGGAGGGGCAGTACAGAGGGAGCGCTGCACTGTCGGAGGGTCAGTACTGAGGGAGTACTGCACTGTCGGAGGGGTAGTACTGAGGGAGTGCTGCACTGTCGGAGGGGCAGTACAGAGGGAGCGTTGCACTTTCGGAGGGGCAGTACTGAGGGAGCGCTGCACTTTTGGAGGGGTAGTACAGAGGGAGCGGTGCGCGGTCGGAGGGGCAGTACTGAGGGAGCGGTGCGCTGTCGGAGGGGCAGTACAGAGGGATCGCTGCACTGTCGGAGGGGCAGTACTGAGTCAGCGCTGCACTGTCGGAGGGACAGTACAGAGGGTGCGCTGCACTGTCAGGAGGGGCAGTACTGAGGGAGCGCTGCACTGTCGGAGGGGCAGTACTGAGGGAGTGCTGCACTGTCGGAGGGGCAGCACTGAGGGAGTGCTGCACTGTCGGAGGGGCAGTACAGAGGGAGCGTTGCACTTTCGGAGGGGCAGTACTGAGGGAGCGCTGCACTTTCGGAGGGGCAGTACAGAGGGAGCGCAGCACTGTCGGAGGGGCAGTACTGAGTCAGCGCTGCACTGTCGGAGGGACAGTACAGAGGGTGCGCTGCACTGTCGGAGGGGCAGTACTGAGGGAGCGCTGCACTGTCGGAGGGGCAGTACTGAGGGAGTGCTGCACTGTCGGAGGGGCAGTACTGAGGGAGCGCTGCACTGTCGGAGGGACAGCACTGAGGGAGTGCCTGCACTGTCGGAGGGGCAGTACTGAGGGAGCGCTGCACTTTCGGAGGGGCAGTACTGAGGGAGCGCTGCACTGTCGGAGGGGCAGTACTGAGGGAGCGCCGCACTGTCGGAGGGGCAGTACTGAGGTCAGCGCTGCACTGTCGGAGGGACAGTACTGAGGGTGCGCTGCACTGTCAGAGGGGCAGTACTGAGGGAGTGCTGCACTGTCGGAGGGGCAGTACTGAGGGAGTGCTGCACTGTCGGAGGGGCAGTACTGAGGGAGCGCCGCACTGTCAGAGGGGTAGTACAGAGGATGCGCTGCACTGTCAGAGGGGCAGTACTGAGGGAGCGCTGCACTGTCAGAGGTGCCGTCTTTTCGATGAGACATTCAACCAAGACCCAGTCTGCCCTCTCAGGTGGTTGTAAAAGATCCCACGGCACTATTCGAAGAAGAGCAGGGGAGTTCTCCCCGGTGTCCTGGGGCCAATATTTATCACTCAACCAACATCACTAAAACAAATTAACTGGTCATTATCACATTGCTGTTTGTGGGAGCTTGCTGTGCCGTGGTTCCTACATTACAACAGTGACTACACTTCAGAAGTAGTTCATTGGCTGTAATGCGCTTTGGGTCGTCCCGAGGTGGTGAAAGGGGCTGTAGAAATGCAAGTCTTTCTTTTACCAGGACTCAGCAGTGAGGAGTTTGTACAGGTAACATAAAATCCAGGCAGTGCATGACAACATTGAGAAAAAGGTGAAATCCCTGAGCTTAAAATACGACAAGACCTGTGTGAATCTGAGCAGAAAGATATACTCACGGCGTCAATCACAATGGGCATTCCTCGGAGCCTGCACTGCTCAATGATACCCTGTTGTGAAAGAAATCCGTTTTCAGTCCCCACATCACCTGGCGAGGGTTAGTTTTCAGGTTAACCACATTACATAGAAAGCCCAGCACAGAAACAGGCCATTCGGCCCAACTGGTCTGTGCCAGTGTTTCTGCTCCACTCGAGCCTCCTCCCACCCCTCTTCATCTCACCCCATCAGCATATCCTTCTATTCCTTTCTCCCTCATGTGTTTATCTAGCCTCCCCTTAAATGTCTCTCTGCTATTCGCCTCAACCACTCCCTGTGGTAGCGAGTTCCACATTCTCTGGGTAAAGAAGTTTCTCCTGAATTCCCCATTGGATTTATTAGTGACTATCTTATATTTATGACCTTTTGATTTTTAAATTGATTTTGAATTTTCCGTGGAGCAGAGATGCCACATTCAACAGTTCAAGTGTCGGCAGACTGGGATTTGAAGCAATTGGGACATTTTCCTACATTAATGATGCTCCATAAACGCGAGCTGTTGTTGGGAACGTTGCGATCAGTGGAGGGCGGGAGGCAGGAGGCATCGGAAGAATCTGCAGCAGCGGCGATTCCACGTTGGGGGACTGCCTCAGGCAGGACGGGGGGGCACTCGGGAAATTGCCGATTGTGGAACAGCCCCCTGATATTCAACTGTTAAAGACCAGGGCCGAGATATTCCGGGGAGCAGGGTACAAGGGTGGGGCTCGAGGTGCCCCCGATATTGGGCCTCGGCCTGATACCCATGAAGTGGGTAAGCTGCGAGAGCGAGAGGCAGCTGTCCCGGCGGAGCGCGTTTGAAGATCAGGGCCGGCGAAGAGAGCGCCGGTCCCCGGGTCATGGGGTGGGGGGGTGACCAGGTCGAGTTGGCTTTTATCTCAACAGGGCTGGAATACAATGGGGTGGAAGTTGTGTTACAGTTGTACAGAGCTCTGGTCAAACCCCATCTGGACACTGCAGGGGGGGCAGCGCAGATTCACCAGAATGATACCTGGACTAAAAGGGTTAAATTACGAGGACAGGTTGCACAGACTGGCTTGTATTCCCTTGAGTGTAGAAGATTAAGGGGTGATCTAATTGAGGTGCTGAAGATGATTAAAGGAGTTGATGGGGTAGAGAGAGAGAAACTATTTCCTCTGGTGGGGGGAGTCCAGAACAAGGGGGCATCACCTTAAAATTTGAGCCAGGCCGTTCAGGGGTGATGTCAGGAAGCACTTCTTCACACAAAGGGTGGTGGAAATCTGGAACTCTCTGCCCCAAAAATCTGTTGAGGCTGGGGGTCAATTGGAGCTTTCAAGACTGAGGGCGATAGATTTTTGTTGGGTAAGGGTATGGAGGGTTACAAAACCAAAGCGGGTAGATGGAGATGAGATACAGATCAGCCATGATCTAATTGAGTGGTGGAACAGGCTCGAGGGGCTGAATGGCCTCCCCCTGTTCCTGTGGGAGGTAGCGGTGTCCGGGGGGATGTTGGTGCGGTGGGGGGACGGGGGTGGCGATGGTTGTTGCCCGCATTGTTCGAATGTGGGATCAGGACTCCCGCTCCTCCTAGTTCCTCATTCAGGTACTTTAAACACTTACTGGTTGCAGCCGTCCCTTTACGGGACCCCCCTGTTGGGCCGAGTTTTCCCCGAGTGTAACCGGATGTCTCAGGGCGACCCAGTCCTGTAATGGGGCCTCAATCAGCTGTCAGGCTTGTAATGAGCTTCCTGCCCTCTAATACTGGAGGCCCCCAAAAAACAGTCTCTGCTCGGGCAAATCTCTGGGCCAGTAAATGTTAATTAGAAAACTGCAGTTAAATTAGCAGGTGGGGAACATTGTTAGCACTTGCCAATTTTTAAAAAGGGTCCACTTTGGCACTGCAACAGTAATGAACGTACTGCTGACATCACAGCAGGTGCGTGTTACCGTGAGACACTCGGCAGCTGCAGCTTCACTGGGGCAAGAGAAGCAATTGATGCCTCTCCTCCTCCTCCACCCCCAGCCTCGATCCACCCCATCCGCCCCCGCCCGCAACCCAGGCAGCTCCGAGCTCTGTCGGGTGCAAGGTTCAGAATATCAGCACCACACGACTCGCCTGTTGCTAGACTCACGTCACCACAAGAACCTTCGGTCAGGACTGCTAACCCTCACCTTTGTATTCTGCAGTATCTTCTCATCTCTTCCCAAGCCCGGCCCGATCACCAGTGTGTGAAGAGCAGGTAACCATTTCTCCACGTCCTCAACAGCACTGCAGTGATCTCTGAAAAAAGCAAACCAGATTTACAAACAGAACACGGTGCAACTCAGCACTCGCACAGGCTCCATCCGAAACCCAGGCACTCCAAACAGTTCCCGTGCACGCTGCTCAATGCTGGATTGTTCGCCTCAGAAATCTGCCTCAGCGAGTTCGTCGCTGGTTTGGAACCAACATTTGCCAAACGCGAACGCCTGGTCTCGGGTCTCGCTGGCTGTCGACAGAATGAGCACTGAACAGGGGTGAGAAATCGCCATCCAAGAAGCGAGATAAATCAGTAACTGCTCCGTAAACACCGCACCCCCCCCGCACCCAGCACCCCCTGCACCCAGCCCCCCCCCCCCGCACCCAGCCCCCCCCCGCACCCAGCCCTCCCTGCACCCAGCCCCCACACACCCGCACACAGCCTCCGCGCCCCCACCGCACCCAGCCCCACACAGACTCTGCGCCCCCCACCCCCCCAGAAACATGCCATTCGGCCCAACCAGTCCGTGTCGGCATTTACACGCCACACGAGCATATAATCACATTTATCCGCCCTGTTCCCATATCTCTTCATCCCCTCTTCCTTCCAATCTAAACCTATGCCTGGTTCGGCCCTAAACCTCTCCAGTCTAATCTCGAGTGTTGACACTGTTTCTGCCTCAATCACTGACCCAGGGAGTGAATCCACAGCCTCTGAACTCTCTGTGTGAAGAGGTTTCTCCTGCCCTCTGTCCTAAATCTCTGACATTTAATCTTGTATCTGTGGCCCCTCACTCTAGACCCTCAACTACTGGGAACAGTCGGCTTCTATCCACCCTGCCCCGTCCTACCATCATTTTAAACCCTTCTATTGTCTCGCCCTGTAATCTGCGTCGTGCTAACTCGGTGCCGTGTTCTGCCTGTTGCACAGGGCTGGACTCCCAACCTCGCAAAGTGAACTTACAGGACGGGATGAACAATGATATCTGGGCTGTAGGATTTAATAACCGGAGCGGCATCTTTAGCGCAGAACACGTGAGAGAGGTCCGCACCCTGCAAAGACAAACCAAAGATTAACACGTTACACACACACCTCGCCCACATTGACACCTACTGTATCTGGCAGGACAGGGAACCACAACTCAGACAGCTGTGGTGACACTGGCAACGCCACACTTACTGCCCAGCCCTGGTTGCCCCGAGGGCTCGGAGAACCAACCGTGTGGTGTGGGACTGGAGTCACGTGCAGGCCCAGACCGGGTACGGTGGCAGTTTCCCTTCCCGGACGAATCTAACAACTTCTAGGGGCCCTTTTTCTGTATAAGTTGGGTCAAAATCCTGGAACTCCCTCCCTAACAGCACTGTGGGAGTACCTTCACCATACGGACTGCAGCGGTTCAAGGCGGCGGCTCACCACCACCTTCTCAAGGGCAACTAGGGATGGGGTATAAATGCCGGCCTTGCCAGCGATGCCCACATCCCGTAAAAACGAATAAAATAAAAAATAAATGAAAGGTCTTTCTTTAATTTGGATTCCACGGTGAGCAGACTCAACACAACGTGTGCAACACAAAGACACCGAACTGCTTCCTCTTCTCTGTATATCTTCACCGTGCAACACCAGACCAATCTTCCTGAACGACTTTGCCTTTCAGCTGGTTAAAGCCAGCACTCGGTTCTATCGCTGCGGTCTAAAGTGCTGCTGTAAACTACAAGTGTAGGTGCGCCAGGTATATAAACCCAGCGTAAAGTGTGAGGAGTTTTTTTTTTAAACATACATCTATAAATAGCATTCTTCCACCTCGGGCGAGTACCTACCACTTTAAGCCCCGCGATTGCTGCAAAGTATGGAGCACCCGTATACCTGGAAACCAGAAAAATGTTAAAACTGGTCAGAATTTATTGAAACACAGCACTTAGTGACAAACTCTATTTAATTTTCCCAATTAATATTTATTTGACCCACAATTTTATTTTCTGTGCGAGTATTTTTAAATTGAAAATACAATTAAGTGATGCCGAGCAGACATTGCAAGTTGGGAGTGGATGGCAAGCTGGTCTAAGTCAGTCCCCTCTCCCTCCCGCGCCCTCCGTCCCCGTCTCTCGCCCCCCCCGTCCGTTTGTTTGTTTCCCGCCCCATCCGTCCCTCTCCCGCCCCGTCCCTCTCTCCCCTCCCTCCCTCTCTCCTCTGAATCACTTGGATTAGCTGTTGTTGCTCGTGCTGTGTAAATGCAGCTTGGTGCTTTTACTGTCAGACAGAGCTTCCCCGAGGCTCTAACACAAACTGCCTGGGACGTGTCTGCAAAGTCCCAGGACATCGGTTTTCTGCCACGAGTGATTTCAGTGACAGCCAAAAATTAGCTTCCAAAAAGACGAGATACAGAAGGTAACGGTGACTGGACCTGCACTGCACTTACTCAGAGGATCCCCCGATGATCCCTATCTTTCCATCTTGTCCTTTATGCTTCTCCGCAATTAAAGGAGGAACAATATTCTTGACCAGCTGAAGGTTCAGTTCCATACTTCCCGCAGGCCTGTGGCTGTGAAATGTAAAGGCTCTGTACAGAACTGAAACACAGGAAGAAAAACAACATAACCTGTAACATAACCCAAAAGGTGCAGCATTTACACACACACTCCCAACGCTCACTGGCCTTTTCCAACAGAATCTAGAAACAAGGGAAAGTGTCAGCCGTGGCTCATTGGGTAGCACTCTCGCCTCGGAGTCAGAAAGTTGTGGGTTCAAGCCTCGCTCCAGAAGCTTCAGCACAAAATCCAGGCCGACACTCCCAGTGCAGTACTGAGGGAGCGCTGCACTGTCGGAGGGGCAGCACTGAGGGAGTGCTGCACTGTCGGAGGGGCAGTACTGAGGGAGTGCCGCACTGTCGGAGGGGCAGCACTGAGGGAGCGTCGCACTGTCGGAGGGGCAGTACTGAGGGAGCGCCGCACTGTCGGAGGGGCAGTACTGAGGGAGTGCCGCACTGTCGGAGGGGCAGTACTGAGGGAGTGCCGCACTGTCGGAGGGGCAGTACTGAGGGAGTGCTGCACTGTCGGAGGGGCAGTACTGAGGGAGTGCCGCACTGTCGGAGGGGCAGTACTGAGGGAGTGCCGCACTGTCGGAGGGGCAGTACTGAGGCAGTGCTGCACTGTCGGAGGGGCAGTACTGAGGGAACACCGCACTGTCGGAGGAGCAGTACTGAGGGAGCGCCACACTGTCGGAGGAGCAGTACTGAGGGAGCGCCGCTCTGTCGGAGGAGCAGTACTGAGGGAGCGCCGCACTGTCGGAGGGGCAGTACTGAGGGAGTGCCGCACTGTTGGAGGGGCAGTACTGAGGGAGTGCTGCACTGTCGGAGGGGCAGTACTGAGGGAGCGCTGCACTGCACTGTCGGAGGAGCAGTACTGAGGGAGCGCCGCACTGTCGGAGGGGCAGTACTGAGGGAGCGCCGCACTGTCGGAGGGGCAGTACTGAGGGAGTGCCGCACTGTCGGAGGGGCAGTACTGAGGGAGCGCTGCACTGCACTGTCGGAGGGGCAGTACTGAGGGAGCGCTGTACTGTCGGAGGGGCGGTACTGAGGGAACGCCACACTGTTGGAGGGGCAGTACTGAGGGAACGCCACACTGTCGGAGGGGCGGTACTGAGGGAGCGCTGCACTGTCGGAGGGGCACTACTGAGGGAGCGCTGCACCGTCAGAGGGGCAGTACTGAGGGAGCGCTGCACTGTCGGAGGGGCAGTACTGAGGGAGCGCTGCACCGTCGGAGGGGCAGTACTGAGGGAGCGCTGCACCGTCAGAGGGGCAGTACTGAGGGAGCGCTGCACTGTCGGAGGGGTAGTACGGAGGGAGTGCTGCACTGTCGGAGGGGCAGTACTGAGGGAGGAGTGCTGCACTGTCGGAGGGGCAGTACTGAGGGAGCGCCGCACTGTCGGAGGGGCAGTACTGAGGGAGCGCAGCACTGTTGGAGGTGCCGTCTTTCGGATGAGATGTTAAACCAAGTCTGCTCTCTCGGGTGGATGTAAAATATCCCACCGCCACTATTTGGAAGAAGAGCAGGGGAAGTTCTCCCCAGCGTCCTGGGGCCAATATTTATCCCTCAATCAACACCATGAAAAACTGATGATGTGGTCATTTATCACTTTGCTGTTTGTGGGATCTTGCTGTGTACAGATGTTGCACATTGCAGCAGTGACTCTGACTCTGTGGCTCCCTC